>QCXZ01000138.1:20283050-20426800 GCA_025024175.1 Rhyzopertha dominica
TACTGTTTCATAATCACTTATGCATGAATAGAATTATGTCGTTAGTTCCCAAATCTGTTTTATTCATATTTGACTAAAGTCACGTACACACCATTTGCGTACATATGGACTCTGCAAAACCACGCGCTTAACTTTATAAAGTATATTTTTCTATTTCCGAAAATGCCGTAGTGCAGCCATGCTTTATAAACATTATGACCAAATGTGCTCAGCTTGCACAATATTTCCCCTAAGTATGTTTATATTAATTTCTAACCCTCCGCTTGTCGCGGACCATACGCACGCAAGTGGTTGCATCCCCCACTTCCTATGCGAAGTGACTTAATCTAAGTGATCCCCTGAAACGGGGCCATTGTAAAAGTATCTGCCATAACATACAAATCACTCTCTGTAACTTATACCTGTTAATTATCGTGTCGCGATATTCAGTAATAAAGTTTTAGTTGGTTACTTGTGGACTTTTTACTTGCTCGTTAACACCGTTCGCGCTACATCCTGACGTAACTCGTGTTGGTAAAACACGTATAAATAATTACCTGGTGTCACAACAACTTTTTGGTGTCAGAAGTGGGTATTGTGCTACGAATTCGAAAAGGACTTCCGTGGGTCTAGAAGAATTCGCGAGTTTCAACTCCTTAAGCCACATACCTGCGAGCAGCAGTAAGAGAAGTACCCCAAGTACCTGGAGAAAGTGGTCGCCTGATCGACACATCCACCGACAACCCGGGACAACCAACTGTAAGTACGATATTTCTCTTTATCGACAATAATTACTGAGTACTTAGTTGTACGTCAGCGACACGAACAGGTTCTATTTCAAAATCCTTCCGTAACCCTTTTACAATCATTCAGTACTTCGCGATGGCCAGCACTTCTGAAATCCCTTAAATATTAGTTCGACGGAAGATTTAACAGCGTTAGAAAATGCAACACAAAATTCTAATTCCAATCATGCTTCCGAAGACAACCAGAATTCAGACTAGAATTCCTTTGTTCATTAATTCCAAGATCATTTGATGGCAAAAGACAAGAGATAAACGAATTTATCACGAATTGCGATAATGCAAATAAATTAGCCACAGCATCCCAAAAACACCCTTTACTGGTATATATTATTTTCTAAATTAACTGGTCCAGTAAGGACTCAACTTCATGGAAAATCCTATATCCAATTGGTCTGAACTCAGGCAAATTCTAAACAATATTTATTTGGATAAAAAGCACTACGTTCAACTCATGGAGGAGCTAAATACTTACGTCAGTCTAATTGAGTCTGTAACATCATTCACGACAAAATCGAACAATTGAGTAATCGGATAATAAATTCTTTAAGTTATAAAAGATCAAAAGGAGGAAATAGGCAAAATTGACAACAAAAGAGAATTAGCTCTAAGCAGATTTGTGTATCATTCTACACCTGACATTTCACGGTTATTGCGTTCCCAAAATATCGAAAATTTATTCAGATGCCTTAACGAAAGCGGTCGAAGAAGAACGCGCACTAAAAATTTGCCATAGCGAATCCAAACGATCACAAGTTAAATTTGTAACAATTGTAAACGGAATGGTCATTTAACGAAAGACTGTTTCAAGAATACCGTCTTTTAAATCCTTCAAACCGCAACAAGTACTTATCAATCAGCCTAGTTCTACCAATAACCAACATCAAAATCAAAAATTTTGCAGATATTGCAGATCTGTTGGTCACCTCATTCAAGACTGTAGAAAACGTGAATATGCTAACAAAAGAAAGGGTCAAAGCCAAAACTTTAGTCAAAATACTAACCCAAGCAATTCGACAAATCTCGTTAATTTAAACTCCATTCCACCACAGGTGAACGCCGAACCTGTGGAAGTGGACGTTTTCACAGGCGTAAAGTCTAAATCAAATCAAAATCCTAGTCTACTTACAAATAACTCTGAATCTAATTCAATTCAATTAAAACAAAGTCCAAATCAAAATTTTAATGACGTGCTACGTACCACGTCCGAATTAAATCATATCTCACCTGAAACTAAAATGTTTCAGTCTAGCTTAAATCAAAAGCCAAATTCATACCCTAGTACTAATCAAGTACTCCAGTTTGATGTCCTCTTAAATAATGATAATGTATCTTATATTTGCACAAAATATCAAGACATCGAATTCAAATTCCTAATCGATACTGGCGCTAGCGTATCTCTCATCAAACTAGAGAAGCTCAAACAAACAAAATCCAAATTCAATCCTTCTGAAGCTCTTACCTTAAATGGTCCTCAGCGCCAATGCTCCTGTTCAAACAATCGGCAGCATTAAAATGCCATTACAATTTCACTCGAAATCATTGAATGTAAATTGCATATAGTAAAACAGGAGTCCAACATTCCATTTGATGGAATCATCGGCAATGATATTCTCAAAGAGGAAGCAGCCGAAATCAATTATGATAAGGGCACTCTAAAATTCAAATCAATCCCTTTCACAATTCCCATACACCTTAATACAAATCCTAACTCATCTTCATCATATTTCCTACAACCTAGATCCGAAACGGTTGTGGAAATCGATATAGCAAATCCTGAACTATCAGAAGGTGTATGTCCTGAGGTTGAATTGTCCAGTGGTGTATATTTAGCCAAAGCTTTAGTCCAAGTCAATAAATCAAATAATAAAGCTCTCACCACGGTCCTTAATACGAATAATTTCAAAATCAAGGTGAAAAATATTAAAGTTCGCTTAGAACCTTTTCACTCAGATCAGTCATTTATATTTAATCTCAATCCTGATCAATCTAACAATGACTCTTCTATCAAAGCAGATCGCATTAAATTATTGAAGGAAAATCTCCGCCTTGATCATTTAAATCCAGAAGAACGAAAATCTGTACTGGATATATGCTTAAACTACAATGATATATTTTTCCTTCCAAACGACAAGCTGACTAGTACAAAAGCGATTCAGCACGAAATCAAAGTTACCGATCCTACCCCTGTTCATTCTAAATTATATAGATTTCCAGAGGCTCATAAGGAAGAGGTAAACAAACAAATTCGAAAAATGTTAGATCAGGGTATCATAAGACCTTCTTCGTCACCTTATTGTAGCCCCCTGTGGGTTGTACCTAAAAAATCCGATGCGTCAGGACAAAAGAAATGGCGTATTGTCATCGATTACCGAAAATTAAACCAAATCACAGTAGGTGATGCCTACCCTCTGCCTCAGATCGAATTTATTCTTGATCAGTTAGGTCATTCAACTTATTTTACAACCTTAGACCTCGCGAGCGGATTTCATCAAATAGAAATGAAACCCGACGATATCGAAAAAACTGCTTTTTCGTGTGGATTTAACCATTTTGAATACCTACGTATGCCTTTTGGCCTTAGAAATTCACCTTGTACCTTTCAGAGGTTAATGAACACAGTGTTAACCGGTTTACAAGGTCTAGAATGCTTCGTTTACTTAGACGATATTGTCATTTATGCAAGTTCCATTGAAGAACATTCCAAAAAACTAAATTCAATTTTTTCTAGACTTCGAGAAAACACCTTATTGTTACAGCCAGACAAATGCGAATTTATGCGCCGGGAAGTCGCATATTTAGGGCACATCATAAGCGATAAAGGTGTCATGCCCAATCCTGAAAAAGTTAAAGCCGTCTCTGATTATCCAGTTCCAACTAACATTAAACAGATCAAACAATTCCTAGGTCTTGTTGGTTATTATAGAAGATTTATTAAAGACTTTTCATTTATCGCAAAGCCAATGACCTCTCTGCTAAAAAAAGATGTTCCTTTCGTTTGGACAGACGATCACCAAAAATCATTTCAAAAGTTCAAAGATATTTTAATCTCTGAACCAATCCTACAATACCCAAATTTTAATGAAACTTTTGTATTAACAACAGATGCTTCTAATGTAGCAATCAGTGGTATTCTTTCACAAGGAGAAATTGGGAAAGACCTACCTGTAGCATATGCCTCTAGAACCTTAAATAAAGCGGAAATCAACTACTCAACCACCGAAAAAGAACTATTAGCTATAGTGTGGTCAGTAAATCACTATCGACCTTACTTATTCGGTAGGAAATTCATAATCGTCACCGATCATCGTCCACTCACATGGTTATTTAGTTGCAAAAATCCTAGTAGTCGCCTCCTCAGATGGAGATTGAAATTAGAGGAATATGAATATGAAATCAGATATAAACCAGGCCGAATTAACTCAAACGCCGACGCATTGTCCAGGAACCCTGTGCTCAATTTCAAAATCGATAATTGTGAAACATAMGAAAATTMTGTTAAATAMCATTACGAAAATACTGAACTTTCGAATATCGAAGTAATTAAGGAAAACGTAATGTCAAAATTCCCTCATTGTTTTATATACTCTAAGGATTTGGACGAAACCAATCCTTACTKTAATAATTTATTTTCTACCTTTGACAACTGCACTTCTTTGAGAAGGCAGGARTCTTCTAAGCTACGGTGCGGGCACAATGGATCGAAAGGTCTAAGTGCAGCGCCCCGCCCCTTTTGCAGGGTCGCACCGCAGAAGATAGAATAGAATAGAATACCTTTGACAAAGACTGTATCCCAGGAGATATAAATTTGTATGATCCTATCATTTTAGAAAACTCCAACAAACAATGTTCAGTTCTTCTAATAAGTAAATTAAATCACTTTGATTCGCTGACATACAAGGACCTATTCTACTCATTTAAATCACTAAAAACTGTCCTAATAAATAAACGGATAAATACTCTTTTTATTAAGAATCCAATAGAAGAACATCCTAACTTAAAACAAGACATGTTCAATGAACTGCTAGACTTCATTTTTACCAAAAATAATATAAAAATCATTGTAGTAAACAAACCTAAAATGAAGCCAAAAGACGAAAACGAAATTCGTAAGATACTGCAAGACAACCACAGCTCTTCTATTTCTGGTCATGCAGGGTATTTAAGAACTTACAAGAAAATAAAGGAAAATTATAAATGGTCCAACATGAAACGAGATATTAAAAATTTCATTAAATCTTGCCCTTCATGTCAGATAAATAAAACCAATTTTAAACCAAACAAAGCACCTATGGAAATAACTACAACGAGCGAACGTCCTTTCCAACGGCTAGCTATTGATATTGTGGGACCATTACCCATAACAGTTAATMGGAATAGATTTAMTCTAACCACACAGGACGACCTCACMAAATACTCCTTTGCCAGATCTATCCCCAATCATGAAGCATCTACAGTAGCAAATGTTCTAGTACAATTCATCACAATGTTTGGCATACCCGAAACAATCCTTTCGGATCAATCCACCGATTTTACTTCCTCCGTAATAAAAGAAATGAATAAGCTTTTTAAAATTAAACACGTATWTAGTAGTCCGTATCACCCCCAAACAAATGGAGCTCTCGAAAGGAGCCACCTCACTTTAAAGGATTACCTAAAACATTACATAAACCAAAACCAGAACGACTGGGATGAATATGTTGAACTAGCCATGTTTACATACAATACTCATATTCATAAATCTACAGGTTTCACACCTTATGAATTAATTTTTGGCCACAAAGCTTATGTTCCAAATTCTTTGACCTCTCCACCACAATTTAGATATAGTTATGATGACTACTATTCAAACTTGCAGCTAAAATTCAATAAATCTTACGAGATTGCTCGTCAAAATCTTTTGAAATCAAAAGAAAAATCAAAAGCATACTATGATAGAAACATGAGACACGCAGAATATAAAGTGAATGATTTGGCATATGTAATCAATAACAGTCATAAACCTGGATTAAGCAAAAAGCTTTCGCCTAATTTTAAAGGCCCTTATAAGATAGTTGCTGTGAATGATAACAATACAGTAAGTTTGCAGATTAAAGCTAATAAAATCGTTAATTACCACACCAACTTACTGAAACCTTTTGTTTCAGATAATGGATTTCAGACTGAACAGTAGTCTTTTTCCCTACCTGTTATTCCTCATCATTCCTTTAACTCACGTTCATACCAATGACCTACCGTACTCCATTCAACCCTTAGATAATCAAGCTGGATTGTTTTATCACGATTTAGGTCTTGCTAAAATTTCACATGATTACTATACACTACTTTCGTACACTAATATTTCTTTCTACCATCACACCTTAGACAGTATTAAACGTTTGTTTGACACGTCCCTGGTTATGTGTTCAAAGGTGAGCGATGCCTTAGCGTGCAAGGACACAATGAAACTTTGTAAATCACAAATTCTTATGATAGAATCAAAATTCGATACAATTGCCCATTTGGTTGGTCGAAAATCAACTATCAGTACTGATCAGCATAACAGAAAACGCCGTGGCATTTTCAACGGTGTATCTTACGTATTTAACTGGTTATTTGGCACTCCAGATGCAAGTGATGCAAAATATTATTCCGAATCGATTAAAAACCTTATTGAGAAAAATCACGATGTACAAATGTTAATGAAACAACAAATTCACGTAATCTCTAGCGCAATTAAAAATTATAATGAATCGGCACAAACATTACGTTTGAACGAAGATAAATTAAATGCCAATATCAAGAAGTTTAATATGTTTAGTAAATCTACAGCAAATCATTTGGAATCTCTTTCTCGAACCCAAATAATAACCGAATATCTAATGCTCTTGTCCCAAATGATCCAGGAATTAAATGAAGAATACGATACTCTTATTTCAGCGATATTGTTTTCGAAACAAAATACTTTACATCCGTCAATTATTACCCCAAAGGACTTAAGAAACGAGTTAATGCAAATTAAATTAGCTTCTGATTGTCAATTTCCAATTCCGCTTAATGATTACAATAATATTTACAAATATTTTAGTATTTCTGAATTGTCCGTAATTTACGATCATGAACTTCTCATTGTAGCAATCAAAATTCCTTTAGTTCATGAAAGAACTTATAATTTATATAAAATTATACCCTTACCTGCTCAGCATTACAATTCCAGCATTTATTCATTTATAAATCCCTCGTATCCGTATCTCCTACTAAGTACAACTAAGACTCACTACAGTCGATTAAGGGACATTTCGTCTTGCAAGAAGATAACCGAAGAGGACTACATCTGCTACAATCCTTCTACGTACCTATCAGCGGAAAGGCCCGTATGCGAGGTCACCCTAAAAACTCGCATTTCCGACAGCATTCCAGAAGACTGTCCTACACATACAATCAAAGCAAATTTCGAAATTTGGCACCCTCTCTCATCAAACTCTTGGTTATTCGTAACCACTCATAGAACTGCTGCTTCTATCACCTGCGAGAACAAAAAGTCTGATAAAATATTGGACATTGTTCTATCTGGCACTGGTATCTTCAAAATGAATTCCAAATGTAAATGTTACACCTACTCCACCGTATTAACAGCAACTTCAAATGACACCAGAATCTATAATAACTATATTCCAAACTTTTCCATCACCAGCGACGAGTGTTGCATCAAAAAGCACAAGTTCCTAAGCCATCAAGCAAATCAAATGGAACCTATTGAGATCAATAATCTCAATCTGGACGAACTACGACATTCCCAGCACAAACTCGAGCAATTCGATGAAATACTCCAGAAAAGCATCAACGAACCTTTCTTCAATTATGAAACTCCATGGTTTCTTATAATCACCTCCATCGCAGTTATTATTGCGATCATAATGATATGCTGTTGCTGTAACTGTTCCTGGTTGCCATATATTGGAAGATTCTTCCCTAAAAGAAGAGGCTGTTGTGGAACTCTTCCCAACATCTGCATCACTAATCACAATGAGAGGTACCAAATCAACGAGGAACACGCCATGCGGTTAAGCCGCCTACGCCGAATCTACCAAGACGAAGAGCAGCAACCAACCCTGGGTTCACCGTCACGTGAGTTAGTGCCTATGTGTAGTGAAACTGTTGAATATTCAGGTGCAAGCCTAGATAGTGCAAGTGCCGTCAAATCTTCTAACGGTGTAGAAACACGCTCTCGCAAATCGGGTGACAGACGCTTTTATATCTAACGTTCTAATCAATTCAACATTGAAGTAAAACACTTATTCCTTAATTTTTTAAGTGTAATTGCATGATCTTTCTAGTTAGGAATTAATACTCAATATAAATGATGAATTTATTAATCTTTTCTTCTGATATTCAGGTCATTGTGTTAACTTTAGTAAGTAAGCGAACTAGAATATACTTTTCAAGTTTATTTTGATAGTTCAAACTCCTATCAAAATTCTTAAGGGGGGAGGTGTTGGATACCTACTCTACCTTTTAACTTAATCAATCTAATTATTACTGTTTCATAATCACTTATGCATGAATAGAATTATGTCGTTAGTTCCCAAATCTGTTTTATTCATATTTGACTAAAGTCACGTACACACCATTTGCGTACATATGGACTCTGCAAAACCACGCGCTTAACTTTATAAAGTATATTTTTCTATTTCCGAAAATGCCGTAGTGCAGCCATGCTTTATAAACATTATGACCAAATGTGCTCAGCTTGCACAATATTTCCCCTAAGTATGTTTATATTAATTTCTAACCCTCCGCTTGTCGCGGACCATACGCACGCAAGTGGTTGCATCCCCCACTTCCTATGCGAAGTGACTTAATCTAAGTGATCCCCTGAAACGGGGCCATTGTAAAAGTATCTGCCATAACATACAAATCACTCTCTGTAACTTATACCTGTTAATTATCGTGTCGCGATATTCAGTAATAAAGTTTTAGTTGGTTACTTGTGGACTTTTTACTTGCTCGTCTAACACCGTTCGCGCTACATCCTGACGTAACTCGTGTTTGGTAAAACACGTATAAATAATTACCTGGTGTCACAACACTTTACTTTGTATAATTATATTGTTTCGTCTTCCATTTCCCGATAAGGACAAATTCAATCAAGAGATTTGCGCATGCTCGATGTAAAAGACGTACTTCTCTATTTTATGCAGTTATTTAACCTAGACGTTGCTATTAAAATAACGTATGCAAATTTTAACCTTGAAAATAACTTGTTTTCAACCAAAATTAGATTCTACTTTTGTAGCGTTTTGTCTGCTTGGACCTAATTATCGACCATAAAAATGCAGTTATAGTAGAGGAAATAAGGAAACTAACTGATCAGCGTTCTTATTGCATTGCTGGTTTATGGGCTGTCGCAAGGTCGTGCATCACTTACTGATTTGTTCGAAACATTGTGATCATACAGGGTGATTCGCTAAGGGTACGGAGCGGCTGTATCTTAAAAATCCCTCACACTATCACTTTGCGGAAACAATTTTTGGATTAAAACATACGAGAAAACTTCATTTTATATTTTATGCCACGCGTGTACCCTATTGGCAATAACTTCAAAACGAAAAAAGGCACTCGCTTCGGGTTTTCATCACAAAGTATGTCCATTTTTCAAATGGCACCCTCTAAGGCTATTTGTAACGTGATAACCAATACGCCCTCTAGTAGGAAATTTAGAAACTTTTTTAGTGATTTTCTCCGGTACGTTTTTATCAAAAAAAATTTCCTTAAAGTCACCCTGTATAAATATTATACTTTGGTCAGTCACACTTTTTAATCCCTTCATTAATAAAAACAACTTATTTGCTCGTAATTACCACTATCCATGAGTGGTAATTATTAAGCTTCTTATCGGAAAAACTATATATACTCACCATTGGATCTGAGAGAAGAGTTATGTTTTATGTACTAAACATTTACCGGTATAATAGATACTACGTGTTTCGATAGATGAAACAAACCAAATTTTTATATCACACAAATACATTGCCTGTATTTTTTGCATATCCTTCATAATTCAAGGCAGTCGTATAATGACTACTGCATTATAAATTCATTAATAGAGGTCGTAACCCGCAGCTCTTTTAACAGTTAGCCCCTAAATAACTTGCTTAAAGGAGCCTATAAGGCTACACCTATCTACTATTCAAAGTAATGACACTTTAGAGATAATGTTGATGTTGACAACCACAACATAACTTTCCGCGTTACGGTAATACATTATTTATAATACGAACGCTAAAACGCCATCCTTGGAGAACGTGCAGTGCATAAAAAATGGCAAAATGCTGCGCATTCTCAGGGCGACGATTTCCATGGAACAAATGACAAATACGGGTTGGGTTAGTTTTTATACTTTTTGAGAAAGATGCGATAAAGAAATACCCATTTCAAAAGCATTATCTATTTTCATATGTTACGGTAGGCTTTTGAAATATTTACGGGCACATGGTAACAAAGCGCGTCCAACCGCGTTTTACTGCTTGTTATTGTGACTAAAATAGGTGGCGCCACATTTAAGTGTGTAACCGCTGTGTGTACGAGTCATAAACAATTTTTCGTATTTCGTTAAAAACTCGTATTAATTCTATAAAGACAGTGATAAGGAAATGTGATAACGAGCTTAGAAAGTATATCTAGGGGTGCATGAATAAGCCTCACATCATCAGTATGTATCAAATATGTTGCTTACTTTTTTTTACTCAATTCGCCGTACAACATAATTTTATCACTAACGCTGGATTTAAGGTGTTCATTAGTGTCTAAGTAAATACTTTAGAAATTTATTTTTTCTTGCCATTAAAGGCAGGCTGTTCAATAACGGCTAAAGTATTACTTAATGTATGACAGTAAATAAAATCAAGGGTCTCAAGGATTCATAAACTCAGTTGGACTACGTCGTTCCAAGCGAATACGATTAGATGATCCGGATCCGATGATTCTACATGATCCTTCTAATAAGTCGTAGTTCTAGATTCGCCTCCATTTGGCTATTACAACATTGAATTTTATGGCAGGTAAGAGATAAGATTAATGATTTAGGTCAACACCTACCTACTTCTAGGGGATGTTGTTTCGATTGACTACCGCAAAGGAACTGGAAGCTCTTGGAACGAACCCAATGTTGAACTTACATAGCTCGTCCATCACTAAMGTGTGCGGTTTCAGCATTTTACTATTTAAACCAGAAATTTGAACTGTAAATGAGGTTTCAGTTTTCGTTTCAGAAAAAAWGAAGTTTCSTTTTGGTTCAATGCAGARCCGAACGTACAAAAGGTTTTTTATTTATATCTTACAACAACAACTGAAGTGGACATTGGAGTGCAAGAATACACTGAAGCAGAATAACCGATGGGACCGGTTCAGTTTTGTTTTCTGTAAGATTGTCGGTGCAATTCCGGTTTGTAGTTTTCACTAGGTTTCCATTTACACTGGATGGATCAGTCCCTTTTATCTCATCTCTCTTTCAATCCTTGACACCTATTCTTCTTAAGTCCTCTGTAACCTAACCCATCCAACTAGATCTTTGTCTCCATCTAACCCGTTTCTTTATTTATTATTGGTTCCAACCATTTTATTCATTACTATTTAGTTTTGCACCATGTTTTCTCATATTTTCTATTTTAATTCAAAAATTCTTAAAATATTTCCTTATWTACGTATTGTGATTGGTCATGCAATCGTCTTTTAAATGTGTTCAGTTTAGGTGTTTGCGATATGTTCTTAGATACATATGGATACCGTTTTGTTAGCTTGCAGTGCGCTGTTGAGTGCTAGCAACTTTTCCTTTATGATTTTTAATTTTTATTTATTATCCTCTATTAGTTATATTCATAAAAACGGTCCACTTTTGTCGATTGTAAACGAGCGTCGTTTGCAATTTACACTGAGGTTGTGGCTATTCTAAAGCTATTTTGTGATTTGTAAGAATCAACGGTGTCACAGGTAACAATAATAGCGTGTTATTTTTACAAGTGCAATAGCAATGAATGCATCAAACGTCACATTTGCATCAAACTGTACGAATTTACGCGTCAGGTGCTAACGTTCTCGTTAGAAAATGAAACCAGTGGCTGCTTGACACGTTTCTTTATGCACGTCCTTTACTTCCATATTGTTAAGTGTATAGGTTATAAAAATGCGGATTTCTAACTTTATTTACCTTACCTAACCTTTATTTTCCCGCTAGCCCCGAAATATACTAAATTTAAACACAATTAATTCAATAAACCACTATTCAAAACACTACATTTCACTCACTGGCACTTAAAAAACACTTTAAAACACCTGGCTCGCTTCTGTTCGCTTCTTCGGTGCCTTTCAAATCAGACTTTTTGTACCTTTTATACTAACCGACGAACGTTCCCAAATAGTCTGGAAGCTCGTTCAAGAACATACGACCGATCGAGAATACTCGAAGGTCTTGCGTAATCCGCCAGTTTCGTCATGTACCGGTCTGGTTGTCTAATCCACAGGCGTTGACTTGACCACATCGTAGGCAACTATATGCTTCTATCCTGGTGTGTTTGCTTTTGCCCATAGAAGGAACATATTTCCAAAATTCTTCATTTTATGATATTTTCATTAACATTTAATACTTATTTGTTCAGCTCATTTCTTATTCCATGTAGCATTTTTTAATCTCCCTTCTCTTTGTTACTATTACTATGTCATTCTCATATACTATTATCTGCTCTTAATGTGTTTCTTTGTTTACTTTTCTTGTGACATGTTGTAAAAGCAGGTTGAACAATATTACTGACGGTATAATATATAGTAAACAACATAATATACGGACAACGTACGTACGCTTAGCATCTGATAATGATAAAAAATATATGAAAAGATTTGAAACACATTCTAACGTCCAGTTACACAAATCACACTAACCACGTAACTATAACTCAATATTGAGGAAGAAACTTTTAAGTTTTAAGTTGAAAATAAAGGCGCTTCCTAACAATCATCTAATTTTGCACAAAAATTAACCCTCCCCCCATGAAGTGACCACTATTCAATAGTCAATATTACTCTATTAATTAATTCAGCTGTAGTTTTTAAAATTCACCTAGAAAGTACATTTTGCATAACCGAAAACTTCATGTATACGATGAATCCCTGAATTAATGATAATAACAGCTCTGCGAGTTGGAAACGATGGCTACGCTCCTGACCTCCCAATTCGCAATGTAAAAAGACAACGTGTAATTATCAGGAACGGGAAGCAGTCAGCAGTCTCGTCAACTTCACTTTCTCCTATGTTTCAACGTAATTAAAACAGTTTTGACAAATTATATTGGTTAATCGGAGCTTTAGATCGTGTATCGCAGACGTAATTACACATAATCGACCTTAGCTGTAACGAAGCGATCTTGAAAGGTTAACTTATTGTGTGAGTTGATATTTCAGTGTATGAAAGCAAAAGGTACAGTTTCGTTAAGTATACACACAAATACGTGAAACGAAACGCGACAAGTAACTCGGTGGGACTGTGAATGAGGATATCAAAAAGAAAATATAGTATTAGGAATAAGTTTCGAGCCAGAGCATTTTGCCAGTTTTCATATACTAAATTTTCACTTAGTTCTTGATCACTGTCCCTTTGACATTTGCCTAAACAACTTCTAAACATTCTTAGTTTAAACACTTCTACAACTCCAGTAGGTATTAAAAATTTGATTTCCATCTGCTTGCGGCTGTGGTCAGTTTGGCCAGTAAGGCACTGTCGAGGTCCATAACATGCTGTCGTTAACCGTTCTGTTTAATAGACCAGTGTTTATTTTTATGGAGCAAAGACAGGCGCCATGCGGTTGTGCCAAGTCACCTCTTTGATACACTTGCAAGTTCAGCAAGTAAGAAATAGCATCGGTAACTATAATCCTGGGCACAAACTATTTCAAACAGCAAAATATTCGACGGCAGCTCTAGTACTTCTGTATACAAATCTCGGTCCCATTAACCTTATCATTCCATTATTTAATTAACAGAATGAGTGATGATGTGGTAAACAATACCGTTATCTGAATATCTACTTGTATATGGATAAGTGATATAGTTAATCGATTTTACGTAAGGTGACATAAAATTCCGATAGGGAACCAATTTTGCATCACGAGAGTAGAAACGTGCATGTCTTCTACCAATTATACGTATAAGAAAAATAAAACTAGTTCTTACAATCATGATCAAAATCTACAATATAACAATTATAGGTGGAGCAAAACCTTGTTACGCTCTTGCCAGTTCTTACCAGATTATACTACGTTGATCTTCTGAGCATCATCGTCCACTCCATTTTCTGGACTATAGGTACCACTATATACTAGTATCATTTTTAACGTGAACACGTCTTACACCACACTTCAGGGGTCATTTCGTAAAAATTACCATCAGCTCATCTAGCGGTAGCTTTACAAACTACAACGTAACTTGCTACGAACCGTAAGTACAGAGACCTACACTGCCTCACTACAGGGACCGAATTGTCGATTGCCTCATTTTGCGAAAAAAAGTCCAATGAATTAAGATTAAATAGGATTTAAGTCGAGACTTCGTGGATGGCACGGATCTTCACTTCAATACCCAATCCAGCCACGAGGAAATGTATCATGTATCATTTAAGCAATTCTGGATAACAGCGGAGTAGTGAACAGGTGTGCCATCTTGTTGGCACCGTATAATTACCCTAGTGTCCAGTGAAACATAATCCAAGAGATCAAAGGACTTTTTCTGGAAAATCTGTAGATACTCCTGCCCATTTTATCTTGCTGGACCAACAAGATTATGTTCCACTAAGCAGTACCACACGTTTCTCTTATTATTCTCTTCTCTTATTAATTAATACTGAAAGTGCCTTATTAGGGTTTCCGTCAAAAAGTGAGCATTTTTTATTAAAGATTCCCCGCCTTGTGAATGTTGCTTTGTTGGCAATTGGCAAGTAAAATATTGCTTTGAAATGATACATTTACTCTTAATTAAATTTTGTACAGGATAGACATGATACGAATGGAATATAAGAAATGAACCGCGGTTTCTCTTTCTTCAAAGTATGCCGGGCATATAAGATTTTTCGTAGTTCCATGTTGTTATGATCTCCAAAATGATGTTTGTTTAACTGATGATAGTGCCTAAGCTGAAATAACCCTGTTGCCTCAAGGCTTCTCTATTATAGCCTTGCGATTTCTTGTTTGGGAACTATTCATCAGTCTTCTTTATGCCACTTCCCAAATAGTGTGTAAATATTTACTTGATTGACTGCCATGCGACTCCTCAGATGAGTCTGCAATGACCATGGGAGACATAAAACTACTTCTACAGCAAGTAAGTTTGCCACCCTTGTGCATGTGTTTCCGAGCCTCACTCGAGCTTAACACTTTATCACTAATGCCAACGTCTTTAATGAGGCCTAAATTTTGGTGATTGTTAATATAGTGCTGTTAATGGTATTGCCTCTACAAGACCACATCCCAGCGCAAGTTGGAGTAGCGAAAATTTTTGCTCAAAATAACTAAACCCATAGAAAAGCTGTTAGGATGGGCTGCGCTCGTGAGTCAATGTCAAACTGATAATTAATCGCTGTTTTCTGATAAACTGGATCTACACATATATCCTGTATACTAAAAATAGCTCCCGTCAAACAAAATGTTAGCGTGCAAATTTTCTGGTTATCGGCAGTACCATCCAGCTTTGATTCTTTACATCAACAAATATGGATGCTCCACAAGGCATCTCTAAGTGCACATTGATCTGTAGGCATGATTTATCGTCCCGCTATGCAGTACAGCCGTCTGGTTGTCATACGAGTTGTTTTATTAATACACAATTTCCTGCGVGGATCGAAGTATTTGCCAAAAAAACCTACAGACCGTATTAAAGAACCYAACACAGGAATTTTGATAAATGTGTTCACTTTACGCAACAACACACCGACGTGATCGAAAACAAAAACGGACAGCGCTAGCAAAAATACTAGTGATTTGTTTGTTGCGCTCAAAAAAAAAAGCCGCGCGCATTCTTCTGGCGAATATCGCGCATGTGTAATCTACTATGCGCCGCTATATCCAAAACAATTATAGCCACCGCTTGGTGGTCGACGTCGCGCCGACAGTCTATTTAAGTCTGCACTCGATTGAGGTCATCTACTTCTCCACAACAAATACATATAAAATACAACAAACTAGCGTTTTGCACTGTTTTCAAAAAAATCTGATTCTCGCATAAAAAGCGATGTTACGGCACCGAGTTGTGTCAATCATATTCCGCAAGGTGCGACAACGTTATAATTTCGTCGTATTGCTGCAGTTTCTCCATGTAAGGACTTACATAAAAACAAATTGCTTCATAAATTTAAAATTCATAATAGCTTAATATGGACGTCAGATTTCAATTTTGTCCCCATTTTGTGTACCGCAATTGATAACCAGATTTTGATAGATCCGAACAATAACCGCAACGCTAGTGTTGTTTCCACTAATTCATTTTTATTTTCGTAGAGAAAGTACCTACAATTGGCCTGCCTGTCTAAAGTACGGAATATTGTAATTGAAAACGTCGTTCCACGCTGGTTGAGTAAAATCACACGCGCAATTAAAAATACATACATATTACTTATACATATTGTCGAATTATTGTGCCTATATCGTGCAGGGCAGTTATTTCTTTTAACGTGTAAAATTTATTAAAAATCCTGTGTGGGATACACCCTTAAGTTTTGAACGTGAACGTATATTCCTTAAAAACTACAGGTAATTTTGTTCACTGGACTCGTTTATCGCTGGGCTTTTCTGTACTTAGCGACCGTAACACATCGTAGTTCCTAAAGCCAACGCCAGATGACGCACACCGATTTTTACAAAACGACTGTTCTTACAATTCATAAAACCACCGCTATATGGCATTTAAGCATCTTCACAAAATATTTCCAAAGTATACGGTGTAAGAAGMMTCCATGTCAAAAACTACCTTTATCTTTCAATCTACGCAGAAAGGTGTTTAATTTAGTAAAACTGCTTCGTAATTTAAAACCGCAGTACATAACTTTTCGATATTTAGGGATTGTTTTTGAACTAGCCGTTTAAATGTTAACGATGTGTAAATATAAAACTATTTTTTCGCAGTTACACGATTGATACAGCTCTATGCTATGACTATATACATTTTAAATAAACCTTTGCAAGAAAATACGTTTCTATTTTATATAATTTTTATTTGCTTTCAAAAGTATCAGATATAGACGGAAACGAAAGCACTCTTTTGAATGGTGGGCTTGAGGGTAATGCAGTATTATATTTTTTATGAGCATGTTTTTTATGTAAAGGTAATACTTTAAACATTCTAACCTCCGCTCATTTACCTATGTAGAGTCAAGACCAAATTAAATCTCGACTTCCTGATCTACAGCACTGTTAAATGGTAATTGCAAATTCAAAATAACAAGTGAAACTACAAAAGGACTTACAAATTGCTAAGCCCTTTACCTAAAGTAATTAAATCAGCAAGCCCCTATTAGCTAGAGAAAATGATTTTAAACACAGGGCTTCTTCATAGTCTAATACAAAATTTAAATAAAGTAAGAAATAATTCTTCGTTACCATCAGCAATTTTCAAACTAGCTTTTGTAGCAACGTAGTGATATAGGTTTATATTCAAGCTAAAGATTAAAAATCGTGAATAAACAGTTTTCGAAGAAAAAAGGAATTGTATTACAATGATTGCATAAACAGAATATTATAACAGAGACCCTACATTCAGAGGAGGTGGACTGAGATAAACCAAACCAGCAAGAAAGAACGAAAAACGTTGCAAAATACTAAAAACGATGATTAGCTGGAAATACCGTACTGGATAACTAGCACCATGACGATAAAAACAATTATACTTTAGAGTAACTTAAAACCAAAATCATGATGAAGATGAAAGCATTTAAAAGAAAACGCAATCAATTCAAATTCATTACAAGTTGGCCAAATTTCTTTTTACCTAATGTGCAATTATACTTTTTATACTTGTTCTGTATTTTATTTGGGTGCAAAAAAGAGATCTTTGCTATAAAGAAACATTAACGAGAAAATATCCAAAAAACTTGAATGGCACCAATTCAAAAGAAATCACCACGAGAAATATATAGCTTACTTAATCTGATTTACAAGGAATTATTTAACAACCTGCCTTATCATTAATTGCGGCAATAATTTGTAATGGACATTTTGGCAAAACGCAGCACCAGATCATCAATAAAACGTTTAAGCACCAAAACAAATTTAAAACATGATGTTTGATGAGAGCTCGAATTTGCAAACATATCGCCAGATAGGTGTCCGATCATTAATAGAACGCAGAAACCTTGTACACACTTTTCAAGGCGTATTATAAATTTAGATCAAGCCAAACGATCCGAGGATATTTTTAAATTTCCATGACTAATTTTTTCATGATTTATAAGAAACACAAAATCAAGCCTCCTGGACGCGATAATTTTATAGACGTCTAGGAATTCGAATTTGTAAAATCTGCAAATTGGAGCATGGCGATCGTCTTGTAATAATAAAACTGTGTACGAGTATCTTTATAGGTTGTCGTAGAGCATAAAATATTTAGGCAGACAGCCATTACGTGGCAAATTTGCGATAACGCTGAAACATCTAAGCTGGTTTTACTAATGGTCGTGAGAAAAGAATATCGTACCTAATATACGGCCAAACGTGAGCCAAGCTAGTATTTTGATCTGTCAGCCTCGTCTACAACGCAAAAAATTATTCGAATACAGCGTTTAACTTTTGACCATATGTTACTAAGTCGTACATAAATTTTTGTGTAGTGTTTACAAATCCGAAATGTAGATCGCAAACAAATATTTAAATTTATAGAAGAAACATAAATAAAATGATTTAAAATTATACAGCATTTTATAATGTATTTATTGAACCTCATTTTGCGCAAGTTCCAAATATGATTTCAACTATGTATATTATTATCCAAGCTTTCAATGTTTAAAAGTCTAAAATTAGCTGAAATCAGTGAACTTTTGATTTTGTTTCAGAATTTAAAAACATAAGTAGGTAATAAAAAATAAACGCTATAGTTGTGATCCTATAGCAACCTATAGAAATTTTGATTATGCTAGCTCAGCGAGAAAAAAAATAACCATAAATTGTATTAATAAAATTAACAAGAAATATCGTATAGATATATTATACTCTGTGTTAGGAATACCTACTTACATATAGGGGACTTACTAACGATCCATTTTTMGTACGAAACATTTCAATTCATATCTAGGCAGTATCGCAAAAATGTAATTTTTGGGCTGGGAAAAAAATCAAATACTGCGACCGTAGTTTCTTTACGGATCGCTAAATGGTTCTGTTAGTACTGCTTCCTCGTCGTTAGATCAGAAAATGTTAATTTTTGTATTTGCTGTATGTTATTTCTGTAATTTTAATGTTACAGTAGCAATGGATAATGGTTGTAAAGTCGTATAAGTTTTTCTTTAAAAATTAGCAATAATTTCATTAAACAAATACGGAACCCATTATTCATATTTGAAAAGGATACCACTTGAAAATTAAAATTGACATCTATAAGGTTTAGGTCAGAACAACAGTTCAATTCATTTTAGACTCGATATTCCTGATTACGAACGCTCTGTATAAACACACTTTGATTTCCAATTTTCTTAATTAAGCTAACATCCTAACCTAATCTAGTCCAGGTACATGTGCTGTATTGTACTTAATGAATCCAGTCTTGATGTGTTTTTCATATAAATTAAAATTGGGGCGATTTTCATAAATTTTATGTCAAGATTTATTTAAAATTAAACGGTATTAAGTAATTACAGCTGATCTGAATTTTAAATAAACGAAATGTTTCATTTTAGTTTATGTATTAGCTTATAAGTAAAACTAAAAAAAATACTTTTGTACAAATTCGGTTTAGCCAAAATTAGAGGAAATCAAAATAAAATTAAAAAATAATATTTATCACATCAAATCACTTTTACTTGAAAAATTACTCAAAAATTAGTGTACTATTATCATTCTTCAGTTATAGCATCTAACTCCGTCATGTCCCCGAACATGCTTACCTAAACCTATTAAGAGATTCTAGCTTAGCTTTTGTCTATCTATATAAGAAGTTTTTAGCAAGCTTGAATGAAGTAGTTTATAKACTTTCTTCAGCAGTCAATATTTCCAATTCCAACTGTACACGTCTGTGATGTTGCGCTGTGAATGTCGTTCAATCTTACAATAAAAAGCAGTTTGGCTCCAGGTTTGAGAATCCAAGTGCATAATAAATGTGCAAATTCAGACAGCAAAAATTTTTCTAATGCTAGCTTTTACAATAGACGGTATTCATTTGATGGGTTTATTTGTAAACATGCAATATCTTTATATGAGCGCACCGCATAAATATGCTGCACCTACCGTGTATCGATAGGACAAATCAACACCGCATTCCTGCACATCTATGTTTTACGCTTTTCGAAATCCTTCCCATTAACTGCTAGAGTAAATATCAGAAATTTATTTTAAAAAAAGGCCGTTTTATTTATTTTGTGCACCTAAAATCCGACCAACGGCAATAAATCACCAACGAAAGCCTAGTCAGAATTTAAATCGCCAGATGGGCCATGTTACGGAGAGTTTAACCGGGCGAACTTTTTTATTTACTACAGCAGCTACTAGCGCACCGCATTTTCCAGTTCCAAAAACAAACACAAAAAAAACTGCAAATGCAGTGGGTCAATTAAAAACTTTCCGCGGATCAAGGCCCGTGCATTAAAGGCTTTTTTACTAAGTATGCTAGACCGGGGCAGTATTGCATAATTGCCTCCACTCCTCCGCCCACAGACAGTCTGCCACGCTTTTTGTTTTGTAACACCGATGCCAAAAAAACAGGCAATTAATCTCATTGACAAAAACGTGCCGTCACGTGAATGGAGGATTTGGGGTTAGAGAAGGATCGCTACGATTTTGATTGACAGGAGTCAGTACAGACTGATTTGCAACTGTGTTTTCGTGAATTTTAGGTAGTTTTTGAAATAATCGTGCGAGTGCTCGTTTAGATAACCTATCAGTTACACCGCACATAATCACCCGTACTTATGCATCTCTGCTACAAAACGGTTCCGCTCCTGACCGCAAAATGCACCGGTGGAGAGCAAAAAAAAACAATAAATTGATTACCGCGGATGCGGCTGCCTCTAATCAATTGACAAACAAATTAGACTGATTGCTCGAATAACTGACCTGCCGCTTTGTTTTTCGCCCTGATGACGTCCTCGTCGAGAAGGGGTGACTTACTTCTTCCCTCCGAGCCGTCGAACACAGCTAACAAGATTCCAAACACCACAAACCGGTGCAACATTGTTTTTGTTTTTTTTTAATGTCAAAAAACTGCAAAATCGCCACAAACACACGGCACTTATCTATAGTTATGCTCGAAATAACCGGTGAAAACTGTAATATTATCTTAAATACATCTTCTAAAGATACCGGACCGCGCGCGTCTCTGATAAATGTGAGAAGGTGACACACCGATGTTATGTCGTTTTGTGTCTATAGCGCGAGCACGTCGCTGGTTTAGAATAAACTGATTGTACTGGGAACGTAAGTTGCAACTATGTACGGTTCCCCTACTCTAGAAACGTGCGGCGTCTATTGCAGTTCGTCCTGTAGGATCACACCCCCGCGGCAAGGATAATCACTGCACACTGGTGATAACCAACCCGCTTCACGAGCACTGGGACACCACTCTCGTCCAGCTGCTACCCTACTCGTCCGTACCGCTCTCCTGTGAAATAATACTGAAGATGTGGTGCCGTATCAGATGATTTTTATCCGTGAATTAACGATTTGTGATAAAATAAAGTAGCTCTCGAAAAAACGTAATCGAATTTATATAAAAAAATGATGACATTTAAGGTTAAAGCTCGGATTAGAAGCTACCATTGTATACAGTTGCTTATTAAGGGAAAACGGTGGGTCGGTTCAAAAGTGGGTTTCGGGTTGGTCCAAAAGGAAATTTCTATATCGAGCACATGGTAAAATCGCGTCGAACTTGTTACCAATAAAATGGAACAAAAGAAAATAACTTCACTGGCAGTAGGGAGACAATACAGTTAGTTTTTAGAATGGTCAATCGAAGCAGTTTTACAACAAACGCACGTTTACTGCTATTCACATATTTTATATAAAATAAATTATATTTAAGTATTTCAATTTGGGATAGAAAAGAAAAATCTAAGTTCATAAATTCTAAGTATTGCAGAAACACGTTTGTAGGCTAAATACAAATACATACTTGTCAAAGATGTTTTTATTACGTGTGAACAAATCTTGATTTAAATCATCGCAAATATAAATTAAAATTTATTGATAGTTGAGTTCGAGCTAAAATGAATATGACAAAGATTAATCATTCAAAGTAATTTTATTTCATWAGGTCCTTTCTTTCGTTAAGCTTTTCCAATGGGCTCAAACCTTCATTCGATAAACGACAATGCAAGTCTCTGTACTTACCGACCTAAAAACCTTCTTTGTAATTCGTAAAGCCACCGATAGATTACTAATTACCGATTTTCATATAATGCCCCATAAATCGGTCGTGTAGCTTTACACAATTTTATAAGTAATACTAAAAAACACGAAAAAAATAGAATAGTAAAAAAATAAAATGATGGTTGACACTATGTACTAAAGAAAAATCAAAAATAAAAAATCATGATTTTTTTTAAAAACAAGTTTTGTCTAATCCTAACGAATAACACAAATAAACGTATTTGTTACAAAATGTAATAACCGTTGAAAATAGGAAAAATTATACTATAAACATAAAGATCAGTTGGGTTGTTGAATATTATAACCTAATATACGGTTACACCGGAAATAATACTATGACTTTTTTAATGGCACACTTCATTAATTTTTTTCAATTTTTATAAAATACCAGTACGACTTCATGCACCATAATATATAACAGACCTCTATTTTTTAATCACAGTACCTGCGGAAAATAGAAGTAACTTTTAAAACAAAAGGGAGAACCGTGAGCTCTTTCCAACAATTGCCCGAAAAGTAGTCCGCGTGGGTGTTTTAAATTGGGGAAACATTTCGCGTAACTTTAGAAGCCAAATCATTCTGCTTACATTCCCCAATCAAAAATAATAGAATTAAACAAAAAAATCATTAAGATTGTAAAAAAAGTTTCTAGGTTTGAAATAATTTAAAAGTTTCAAAGCTAAAAGCTCCCAAAAATTAAATAAATTCATTTGGTCACGACATTTCTAATGGCTATTTAATATGATTAGAACAGCGAAAAGCAAGTTATTTACTAGAGCATTTTATACCTATAATGTATGATACATAAAGTGAATTTAAAACATACTTCCCACATATAGACATATATTTAAAAGCGTCAACGCTTTTGTGGTTTTGTGATTACAAAGCTTACATCCAAGTTCTCTATCTGCTTGACTGCTAGTACGTTGTCACTTCACTGCTGTATTTTACAAGTGAACAATTGTGATTTCCGACACACCTATAGGTAAACTTAACGTAAAATATGTGTAAAGATGGAAATCCAACCAAAATCGAAATTAAACGTTTTCTAACAACTTAAAGCTTTCTTAGTAATCGACGTCCGGTACAGTAAGCAATTTTAGCGTACTATCAAACGCATTTTTATGGTTATGTTTCTGGCGCAGCATGCTAATTTTTACGATCTCGCTTAAGCGATTTATGTTCCGATTATTATGAGCTGCGGGCTTTGATCTTGCCCATGCTGGATCGTTCAGTAATGGAATTAAATTACCTTATTGCAAGGTCAAAACACTTGATTACAAATTAATAACGAAACCGAAATGAGTGTCCAGAACTAGCGCCGCTTTACTCGAAAATAAAATTGAACAGAGGAGCAACTTCAATACAAATCGCGCCTATATATGAAGCTAACCATTATTCATTGAGCTTTACAACTATCACAATCAGTGAAAAGCAAAAGAACAGAATTTAGTATGTTATGGGAAAACTAAAATACCACTTGGATAATGTGAAGAAGACGCTTCGCCTTGACGTTCGTGAAAAGTATAATAATTTCGTGGCTGAAAACTCGTAAAATAATCCAAAAAAGTTATTATGGAAACAGAAAAGGAGACAACCGTGATCAATTAGCCATAGCAACAAGATACTTTACTGAGTAGAAAAGATGCTTTGCTGGGTATTGTGTCTTGGTGTCTTGGGATGACTTAAGTAGTGGTTGTGCTAATATAAACTTATGTATATTTTAGCAAATAAACGACATTAATGACAATGATGTTTCCCTTGTCATGTTCAATATAAGTGATTCAGATATTACTAACGCTTTCCTATATCTGTTTTCACATCCGAGTATATGGAAAATGAAAATAATGATCCCTCATTTAAATCAGGCTACAGAACAGAGATTCAAGGACCCATTTCATTATTAAGTATGCAATACTTTCTAAAAATATTTTTCCGAAAGTGATCTCTACTCACATGTAATTACACGTACACATATACTAACTCAGCAACATTGTTTCGTAAAAGGAAAATCAACTGCAATCGACCTGGTTGAGTTTACGCAATTCGTGCAGGAAGCTTAATATAATGTAATCATCTGCAAACTGATTTCATATATACGAATTTCTAACACCTTTGATAGATTTTGCTGAATAAACTCAGATCTTTTGTAAAAAATTGCTGATGTTAATTAGATCGTTGTTGGGAGAATGCGAGAATCCAGTACACCTTGTTCACTCATTTGTCTTTTTTTTGTTTGTTGTACACCATCGATTATAGAACATGTATCTATACAGATGACCTGAATGACAATGAATAACATAATCAGATAAAAGCTGAATTGTTCAATTTTTCAAAAATGCACAAGTTACTTTAATAATAAATTAGATATTGACATCGGTAAGTGTAAACAATTAGTATTACTGGGAAATACACACAAAAGAAAAGTCTAGGGATATTTCTTAAATTTGGGAATATTATTTTCGATTATATGTTGCGCAGAATATTTATAGGTAGGGTGTAGGTAGGTATGTATCTACTGGATAATATTGTAATAAAATAAGGTTAATACCTTAGATGTTACCATATTATATAGGAACTGGATTCATAATTGACACTGTTCGAGCTCTATCTCAAGACAAAATGTACAAAGAATTGTTTGAGACAAAATTTGTAGAGAATTTAATGCTCTACCACTTCTGTACTAAATGCAAATATCATTTAAAACATATATAAGAAGCTAAATAATTGAAGAAAAACTGATTTTTGCGACCTTCGAGTTTTAATATCTTAAGACGCACAGACTTTTGATTCAACATTTAGAATGTCAAAATAAAGTTTTCTATACATGTTTATAGCTTTTTAATTTAGGCCGAGATTAACCTCCGAGGAGCGCTTATTTGCCTGGGTTATATACACATATTTATTGTTAATTAATACAAATATCCCTCAACCTTTTATTGTGTGTGTATTACATAATGGATCCTATTGATTAACATTGATAGCAGTTCAGAAGAACATGAAACTAAGGAAAGATGTCTTCACTTAAAATATTGTCACTTTATCCGAAACTTTACTATTGGTTACCGTCACAGAGAGGTAAGTTGAAGTCAATCGGCTTAACCAATTTTCTTCCCTTTCGGTCACTGCTGGACGCAACAGCCGACAGTCAGCTGTACACATAAACAGAAATTCGCAGAAGCAAAGTGCAGAGGTGGACACTTGCATTGTAACAGCCCCCAAGACACTAACAAATTCGAATCTGATAGCTAATAAAAATCGTTTTGACAGGACTTACGTAATAGTATATTACGCATTAAGATCGGTACAATCCTTAATGTTCCTGACGCTTACCTACAACATTTTTGCACCATCGGAATAAATCAAATCGAAGTTATTCATAACGAATTTTTCACGTGATTTTAAAAATTGCGTTTCTTGAATAAAACGAAGCAGATTTTTATGAAATCTGCTGATAATTGATGATGTTCATCTGACTTCTTTAGTAGTCGAAAATGACAATTCTGATGCTACCGGTGGCCATGGTTTTATTTATTAACAATTAATGGTTCTCTTACGATGTGTTGTTGCATTTGCAAAAATTTAAATGAGCAAAGTGTGTTAATAAAATGTGCGACTCCTCCATACTGAAGACTGAAGTAGTGTGAAGTGGAGGGCGGTCCATACTAATTCCCAACAAATCAGGGGAGCGATATGAAAATACATACAGATATTCAAGTAGTGGTATGAGACTAAAAGAAACAACATATTAGCGAGGAAATTATGTTGTCGTCCGTTGTCCAAATGAACGAAAAATTAATAGCTCCAGGAAGTTTACGGGCAGAATGTTACATAGTATAATTTTTGTTGATGACTCGCTGGACACAAATTGTCCTCAAACCTCAAAAGGAATTGTTGCTTATAGAGCAAAAATTTATTTACTAAGAAACACATGGGTCGATTTTTAACTGGGGCTCCAGATGAGAAATGTTTAATTCATAAAGTGAATTTGGGTGACTTACCTGTATTTTAAATAAGGGCAGGTGCTAAATATATTTTTGCGTTTTAGATAGCAATGATATTTAGAATATTGAAAGCATGTAGACAGGAAGAATTATATATTATGACCATTCACGATGTTGACATAGAAGAAACATTTATTGTTGTTAAGAATCCGCAACTAATAACATACATGATACCTATTAAGAAAACATCTTTTTATTATAGTAATAGAAGTTGCTACAATCAGGTTGTGGGGAAAGAAACAATTGAAAAGTGGCCGTCGAAGAACGAAGATAACCAATAAAGTATTTGAAAATTACAAAATCTTGCAAGTTATACTGGTCATTCGCTTCACCTTAGTTTGGTTACCATTTTAGCGAATGCGGTATAGAAATCCTTGACCATCTCCAACATCTATTATAAGTCGAGGATTCCTTGAAAAATATATCAAAATACATCACACTGCAGGATTTCTGAATCATCTGCTGAACCATTACCTGTCACTGCAGCTTCTATTTCGCGAGTCTTGGTAGCTAATTTTACTCTAAATAGAAATAAGCCGAAATCAATCTGTAAATACTAGCAATAACTGTGCATTTAATTTCAATATCAATATGCAAATTTTAAAATACATAATATTTCTTTTAATTCATCTTGACTGTACGTAGTCAAACATTTTAAAACGAATTCTAGAATACTTATTCTAAACTAATACGATGTCAGTAATGAACATACAGCAGTTTATGACTTACGTAAATTATTTACCGGCTTGTTACTGTTGGCAATAGTCGTAGAAACAAAATACATAAGCTTGGTCGTGCAAAAAACTTTTTGTCTATGACCTTATATATATGAAATAGATATTTATACAGGGTTTCTATAAATGATTCATGCATCCAGGGTGCTTTTAAAAATTATAGATTAAATCAATTCGCGGTCTCTCAGGAAAGTGAACACAACTATTGCTTTGACTTATACTTGTCATCTCCCGCTTTTTAATTATTTGATATATTTTAATTTGAGAAAATGCTTGGCAGTGTGTATTTTCAACATATTCTGTCGTGTTTTGTGGGATAATCAACTTTAAGGTTGCTCACATTTCGGAGCTGTGAGATGACACGGCGGTTTCATATAACTTTTAGGTTGTGTAGCGTATTTGTAAGGTTGCGACATCTGACTGCAGTAAGCCTGTTAAATAATTGTACTGTGATAGACTAAAAGATGTTTTTGGCCTACCACAATAATGAAGTTCACAAACTAAGTGACGGTAKCGTTAGCTACACTACACAATGCTTCCACTGTGCAAGGATGTAGACTGTAAATGTTATACCACAAGCCTACTATACCAATAATTATTGTAATTTCTTATCTTTGACGCAAAGTAGAACTGTAATTGTTGGAAAATCTTTATAAAGCCATTAATTTCGTGACTGTAACTTGATCTGCAACCTTCAGTACTATCGCCATGCTTATTGTAGCTTGGCAGCAGTTACAAAAAGGCAGCATAAAGAATTCAGAAACCAAAGCCGCCCGCGTTGCATGAATCATTTATAGAAACCCTGTATAATAAGTTACGAAATGTGTCTTTTAGGTACGCTGCCCAAAATCTAGCCGTCACGGTATCGCTGTCATTATTAAAATCACCTCAATTTATGTTTGTCACGGTTTCTCTATGAATTTTGATCTTTTAAATACTCCACCAGAGATAAGAAATCAAGCAGATAAAACCTCTGCGGACTTATTACTAAAAAAATAAAAAATAGGTATGAAAATGATAGACAAGTACTTACATTCATTTTCGGAGTCTGTGTTACTTGCATATTTTGCAAAATAGTTGACCAAAACTTGAAGATATCGATCCTATAGTCTTATATATTCGATGTTAAGAACAACATAATTAATAAAAAATGATACTGATATCAATAAATATCGCAAGTTACGTTCTCTCCGGCAACGAAAATCCAGCGGTTTTAAAGGAAGAAAACTAGAATTTTTTCTGCCCAAGAAATAAATACGTTCTTAACAAATGCAGCCGATTCAAAATATTTACTGACTAAAGTACGGTAATCATGTACTGCTTCAACAAATACTTAGCTGTATAAATGTTTTCAGATTGCTTTAATTTTTGGAGTCTCTGGTGCTTGCCACAGCCACGAACTGAAAGATTTGACTGTAAATAATATGAAAGATTCGGTACACTCCGCATTGAAATACCTAACACAAAAACAAAGATATTACGTTCGTTTCATATTTATGGAAATTTGTATGAGATACCATATGAAACATCGTCCACTAAATATGGATCAAATTAACTCAAGACCCTTTATTAATTATCACAATGGGAAGTAAAGTAGGCAAGTTGTCGAAATTAACAAATCTGAATGTGCCAATATTGTCATTAATCACTATTTAAATAAAAAATAGTTTGTATGGTTTTTTTAGGATTGTTATGGGGTCATAGAAAACTATGGTGTTGAACTCATTGAACTCATTTTTAAGCTCGCGAACATTACTTGCTTAAAAAATTTACTTTCGCCATTTATTGGACAATACATATTATTTTTTCTCTTACGATAATTTACCTACGGTCCATCGCGAAAAAGAAACTCTACTGCTTGCTTATTGGTGACATCACATGCGTTTTCGCGTAAATATGAGCAGGTTTAAATTAAAATTTGAGGTAAGTTCCTAGTACGTTAACTAAAATAATAAATGTTTATGTAGCATCATTCTTATAGTCTTAAAGAGAATATTTCCCGTCTTCTCCTATTTTTGTGTAAGAACATCATTTTATTGCAATGTAAATGACTCTCTATTCATTGTTTGTGATAAAATGCTTGATTTGGATGTTACTATGGATGCTGCCTAGAAATTACTTATATTAAGAAAATTTTTTGCTGAACTTTATATAAATAGGGTACTGTGGCACTGCGGATGGATGCCAATCAAGCTTATATAATATGCTGAGATATTATGTTATATGAATAAAACTACACGGTTAACTTCAGTTTAGGTCTCATTACGTTACACAAAGAGACCAAACTCGTGTTAAAATTTTCTTTGACGTATTTATAAATCTGTTTGCCATTTTAATTCCTCTTAAACTGATTTGTTCTAAACTGTATAACACCCCCTGTTTGGACAATTCAGATTTTGACATATTCTGTGTAAATTTTGATGACGATACACTATTGTTTTTCATATGCAGTGTTTAACTTTTTTGCACCTGTACCATAGAATAGATACATAATAATAATAATAATAATTATTATTATTATTATTATAATTATTAAAGTTGTACTTTAACTTCTTTTGCTGTTGTATTAATATGTTATCATATTTCTGATTTCCAATTTTCCTAGCGGTACATTGTGTTAAACCTTTTGGCTGTAAAAAATATATACCGATGTTGAACCAAACACAGTACGAGATCTGTATGTTTTGCGCGCAGTTCATGTAGTAGATATATCATTATAATACAAATCTCCTACGAGTGGTGGCCTATCTGCTACAGATAGAGTTTAATACTAAACAATAAGCTTTTGAGTTTTTCCTAGAAATACGTTGTAAAACAAGACAGACATCTTTTACATAATAGCATAGCATACTGTCCAATCAATTATCTGATCTGCTCTGGAATGAAATTCACTACATGTATACATAATTAAGCAGCTCTACCCATCGCCACTGTTGTATACACATTATCTATAAGATCGCTGTGGTCTTATAAAAATTTATTCCGAGTAAAGGCTTCAGTAGTAAACGAGTAAATCAAAACTGTTGAATTAGGCCGCATTTGGGAAATTTTAAATAAACAGCTCTCKACCCTCTATCAACCCTTCGGACCCGTACGCCTCTCTTTACCGACGGCTCACTATTTGGCTTTCTGGCATTGTAATTAATTTTATACAGGTAGCAAGTGTCCTATCCAGATGTTTAGCCTAATCCTCTTATCTAGAACCTAAACAGAGGCATGACTCTGGAATTCCCAGCTTAAATGTTGGGTTTTTCCAACTGAATTTCGGAGTAAATTAACCTTACAGACCCCCAACCCCTAATGTGGTTTAAGTATGCCAAAACGGTTGGCGAAATAACTTTTGAATCACTCTGTAAATGCTGCTCTTTAATCCTCAATACATTGAATTTTATTGATATCAGTGGGCAATGTTTCTGTGACTTTTTAGATTCTAGAGTAAAGGGTTTCATAAAATAGAATTTTTATGCAGTGTTTTGTATGACTTCTTTCTTCTCTAACTTATAAGCCATTGTAATAAAATGAAACAGAAAACAAATTTGAACGATACATTGAGATAGCGGAATAATAACGATTTGTTAACACAGGGTAAAAACGTCACAAATAAAGAAAATGGCGTTCGTTGTACTTTTTGTGCATTACTAAATAGGAATTTCTAATCGGAATTCAGTTCATTTTATGAACTGAGTCAAATACTAATTCGACCTTCTTTTCCAGCGTTTGAAGCTATTTAGCTGTCATTGCGCATCCGTGCGACACTACTCAAATTATGTCAATCCATTCGCAAGGATCGTAGACGCAGATATATTCTATCACTTGGGATAGAAGAAATCGGAACTTAACAACGACTAATAACAAAAATGGAAAGGTGATTCGACGAATGCATGAGAGGAATACTAACTAATTCTTTAAATCAACCATTCAGACAACCCTGGATATTTTCCGAATATTCCTTGAAATTTGATAACAAGATCCGTGATGTATTTAGAATGATGTACGAGCAATGCTCGGGCGCCTTCGATAGAAAACTGCAATCCAAGCAGTCATTTTTTATTGAAAGCGATATATTAAATTTTACGTTGGACTGAGTTCTTGAATTGCGCATGGTAAAACATAATTGAACTATAAGTAAGCGAATCCAAGTGTTGTGTTATTATTACAATACATTGAATTTTATCATTTCGTGAGGTGCCTACTGAGGAATTTACGATGGTTCTAGCGCATTTTGTACTTCATTTATGTTGTAAGCACGAAAATGGCTCAACGGATCGAGCTCGTCGATGGGTCGTTGTATAGGTCTTGGTCTAGCAACGATCAGCATGTACTTGCCCCCCCCCCCCCCCTCCGAAAATCTGCCCTGTCGTCCCCTTCAATTTTTTTAAATGTCTTGAAAACATCTCCACGCATCTGGTACGTTGGCCTAACATTTCCATGATTCTATATCTTGATGGAATCGTTTACCCTGCCCGTCACTGTAGCCTGCAAGCTAAAAGCTCTCAAATACAAAGTTTCAAAAATATTGTATGACTTTTACCAAAATTCGTCCGCCATATTGGATCTGCCATTTTTAATTTTGGAACCTGATTTCAGTATCGTAATCAGCAACTTTTCCGATTTCTGACGGATGGTATGGCTGGCTTATTAATCCGCAGCTGAGTTTTTCAGATTTGTAGAAAAATGAATTTTGGATAGGTACTAAGCACGTTTTTTATTAGGCAGGAACTACATAATGATCAACTTCCGCCATACAGGGTGATTCAGGAGGAAGTGACAATATTTTGGGAAATGCTAGTATTCACAATTCTGAACAAAATAAGTCATGTTATACCCTAAAGCGCCCTGTTTCAGAAATACAACCCTTAATATTTATAAGTAAACAAGCACTTTTTCTGAAATATCTAAGTGATCCAGAAATATTTAAATTTGATATTCCGGAAATCATCATAGCGGTAGAAGAGCCTGATTTCACACACATTTTCATTTTCTTACATTCAGTGAGGGGTAGAAAACTTAAGGTTACCCTTTTCTTCTCAATAACTTCACAACTTAGTGGTTTCACGGTTCTGACCTAATTTTTGAAATCTATCAAATTTCTTGCACAAAAAAGGTACTCTTTTTGTATGTCGATAAGACTGTTTTCGAGATAAACGACATTTTATTCGAATATGAAACAGAAATGGGATATTCGAATCACATCAGCAAGGCCATGACAAATGAAACAAACGATATTACTGATACCATTAAGTAAAATTTATTAAGATTCCAGTTTACAGTCAATCATGCCTAGTATGCTTACAAACGGTGAATATGCCAATATGATGTTTTTGTGTGGTTTTTGCCAATGGAGTGCAACAGCTGCTTCTAAAGAATATGGAAAGTACTTTTCGGATCGTACCATACACAAATACCAGACAGACAGACAGACAGACTAGCCATGATTCACTGTAAACCGGAATTTGAATAAATTTTACTTAATTGTGACAGTAATATAGTTTGTTTCATTTGTCACGGTCTTGCTGATGTGATTCGAATACCCCATTTCTGTTTAAGCATGTTCGAATAAAATGTCGTTCCATCTCGAAAAGGTTAATCATATCGATATACATACTTTTGTTGTATAGTTATAAATATATGTCAATGAGATAAAGTATTCCGAGTTTCAAAATTGAAGTATGCAGATTTACACTGGCAGAATCCATTTTATTGTTTTGTAAACCAACCAATTAAAGTTGTTTTGATTCACTTTCGAGGTTTAGTTAGCTTTTCAGATTTTTCGATCACTGCTGAGTGGTATACAGTTGCTATCTTAAAGAAGTTTCCTGTATTGAAATGATTGGGTATTTGACAGATTCAATCGCAATTGGAAACAAAAGAAGACAAGATAATAAGTTTAATGTTATAAACAATCCGTTTTAGGTTACCTTTGTTTTTCTACCTAGCAATATAAAAGGGTGTACTAAGCCCATTGTAAAGTAGACGTATTAAGGACTTTATGAATATAGTTTTCATTATTAGAAAAGTAGGAGTATTGTAAAAACAATTGTCTGAACTGCGTTACAAAAATCGTATCGTACCCAAACCAGTGGATCGGCAGTTTATAAAACCTAACCTGCCACAAGTGAGAATGTTAGAATGGTCCTAACCAAATTTTTGGGAATGTCCGCCAGGAGCTCGAACACAGACTTTGTCAGCGTTTAGAGTAGAACAGGAATTATTTTGAACCTCTGTCATGAAAAATCGATGCTGTGGGAATGAATATTTGAGTAATTTGTTTTTTTATTTTAGTTTTGACCTCAACGTAGTATGTAAGTTACCTTTCAGTTTTTGTTATTATCCGTTGATAAGTTCTGATTTCTTCTATATCAAGTGATTGAAGTGACAGAGCTAAAAAGCTGCAAACGCAAGTTTGATATAAATTCAGTTACTTTTTGTGAAGAAATAGTGTGTCTACATAGCTGGAGGAGGAGTTGCTGAAACTATTTAGTAATGTATTAAAGTACAACGAACGCTGGAAAGGAGCAACACGGATTAGACGACCTAGATAGCACGAAATTGCTATGCAATACAGATCATTTTGCCAAGTGGCCGGCTAGATTTGCTAAAACTCGCACCCTTCTTGTTCTCGCTATGAAGCTATAGCGAGATCCATCAATTTCTTGGAATCCGGATCCTCTTAAAATTGGCACCGGGTATATACGCTAACACAGTGAACCGAGAAGTTTTCATTTAGTTGTCTTGGTGATTATGAAAAACGTCAAAGGTATGGCCACATACATACAAAGAGACCAAACAAAGAAATGCCAAGCGTTACCGCAGCAGCTGTGTGCTTTCCAGAAAACACAATTTTTTAAATCTGTGCTGGTTTACCCAGTGCGCTGCATGTCGAGCATTTTTTTTCCTTAATAGGATACAACGAACAATCGAACGACCTTGCTAGTACCTATCAGCGCACATATTTTAAGTGTCTTATTTATTGTATGCCAACCTCACATGATTCAATTTCCATTTATTTGCAATTAATTATATAATTTTACTGGGTCGAGTTTATCAGAGAAATGTTCGATCTGTTTCGAATACAAAAATTTGTATTTTACAAGTGTAAACGCCAGCGATATGTGAATTTATTAAGCTGTTCAACACATACGGCAGTATAGATAATTATCGATTAAAATATTGTTATCTGGCGCTGGTAACTCAAGTGTTGTTGTTTATCCTGTTTTCTTTACGATTATTATCGTTTATCTGTGACTGTTTATGCTTATGCAATAGAAAAGTGGATTTATGTGGTGTAAGGGCACGTTACGTTAGTAAAGTATAACCGTCGATTCGAATTGTATTATTAGAAGTCTGCGTACTATATCGGTCGGTTGACGCGTCAGTTGTATCTTTCAGAAATAATTATTGTTACACACAATGTGGCGCTGGCGCCAGGATCGGTTTGACCTGGATTTTTGCACACCCAAAAAATATTAGCTGCTATAGCAGCGTACGTCGTGTAACCCAGCAATCGAAGATATGGGATAACACATGACCATTTCAAGTGTACGCTCTTTAAATTGCACACATCATATCGCAATTAATTCTAGATAATACTTGTTACATTATAGTACGCTCTGAGGAAGATACCATCGTATTTGCAGCAGTTGTTTTTTCGAAATAAGTATTTCACCAAGCCTAACATATTCTGATCCAGCCTGCATTTAATTATACCAAGTTACTTTGCTAAATTTGATAAGGTATCGAAAGAAATAATAACTGAGTAAGTACTTATCCGTACACTAATTGCTCATATTTAGATCAAAACTTTTAATGCAAAATATATTTAAGGGTTCTCACTATTTCACCGTAAATAGAAACTTGAATTTTTGAGACTTAAGAAGCTTTCTGCATGTTTTTGTTCAAGTAATATAGTTGATGCTGTGGCACTCAGATATGTACGAGTAAAACATGTAACCCGAGAGGTATCGTTGCATTTTTATGGTCATTTTCTCCCGCTTAATTTTATACTAGACAGTTTAAATACACCAAACATAAAACGAAAACAAACGTCAGCCGCCAAAATCTTGGTGGTGTTGGCTGTGAAAAAATCCTAAACACCCTGTATAAATGCGTTATGTATGTATGGGTAATGTAACTTTTACTCGAAAAATTTTTCTCTAAGATTTCAATTATAGTCGACAATTGGATGTGAACGTTAACAGGACCTTTACGTATTTTAGGTACATATGTTACCGGCAATGTACAGGGTGTCCCATTTTCGTTGTAATTGTAGGGTATCTCGATAACTATTAATGCTAGAGGGTTGCGGTTTCGACATCACTGTATTACCTTTTTGTTCTGAGTTCAACTGTACCATCGCTATTTTTGTATCGTCTTTTGTTTTAAAGCCACAGCCAACTCTTGGAACATGTAACATTTCTTAAGCTCTCAATTTCTCGCTTGGGTATGTAGATACAAAAAAACTGTAAAGACATTTTTTATAGATATTATTATTTTGAATACAGTGGCGTACTCCGTAATTTTTTAGGAGGTCACATTTTTTGAGATCTAACACAGACTTGCATTTTTTAAATGGAATCCATCACTGACTTTGCTATGGTTGAAAAGGCCTATTTTTTCTGATTAAAAAATGTATAGGTACATTGTTAGGTTTATTTTCACTAATTTTGGAATTATACAAATTTTTTAAAATAATTTAATCATATTTTATGTTTACATCCAGGAGGCTATGAAATAAGAAAACCCACGATATAATTTATATTATTATGTAAAAATTTTAATCCTTTAAAAATAATATATGCATATTTGAATACATACATAAGACTCCTAAGAGCGCTCTTGCATTTTTTTTATCGATAATCTAGGAGACCATGTAACTAATAGAAATGATTGTTTATTTGGATACAAGTATCTATGCATTGTTTATCATCAAGTATTTACATCCATTGTGACGAAAAACGTAAAATCTCATGAAATTATTACAAAAAATGGAATAATACGAAAATTAGTAAAGATAAACCTAACAATGTATCCATTTTCTTAATCAGAAAGAAATAGTTCTTTTTAACTATAGCAAAGCCAACTATGGTTTCTATTTAAAAACATGCAAGTTTGTCTTATATCTCAAAAATGTGACCTAAAAAATACGGYAACGCCACTGGATCTAAAATAATAATATCTATAAAAAATTTCTTTACAGTTTCTTTGTATCTACATACCGAAGCGAGAAATTGAGAGCTGGAGAAATGTTACATTTTCCAAAAGTTGGCTATGGCTTTAAAACAAAAGACGATACAAAAATGGCGTCGGTACAGCTGAACTCAGAACAAAAAAGTAATACAGTAATGTCGAAACCACAACCCTTTAGCATTAATAGTTATCGAGATACCCTGCAAATATAACGAAAATGGGACACCCTGTACAAATGTAGGTTATGATTATGAGTAATACAATGATATACGAGTAAAACGAAAGAAATTATAACGTTCCCATCGCCTAGCGAGCTATAATTGTGCATACCCTTAGAAAATGGCCTCCTCAACACGAWCGTGAAATCCGTTTCCCGCGGTCGCGACAAGTTTTTTTATACACGGAACTGATGCTTTAAACACGCGCAAATAACACGGCCTAAATGCGACAAAAAAGTACGCTCGGTATTACAAAAACACCTAAATCTGTTTTAAAACACACTCGCATTGGACGATCGGACGTTAAGGAGCATGCCACACCGCACTGCATACGGAAAAGCACTCCGCGTCGTAGTAGCGCAAAATTCAAACGTCTCTTTTTTAAAAGCTTTGAGCAACCCCAAGAGACAGATTTCACATTGGTGTTTTGAGGAGTAAACACTTTTAACACTTAAATTGACTAGCACATCAGGCATTTTGCAGATTGCCTAAAACAGGTAGTAAATTTGAAGATTATCTACACAAATTAGTAGTGGTTTTGCACAATATCTGGTGAATCGGTCAATTTACAGAATATCTAGACATTTCGCACATTACCGGATGTTATGCTTTGTCGGTAACATGTACATATTTCTTTAAATTAAAATTAGACAGAGAATCAAAATTTGACATAAAAAGTTAGTAGTTCTTTTTTAAAAAATGCATACGGTACCTTAAAGCCTAACACCCTGTTCTCATAAATATGTTGTGCAACTTTATCGGGTATAACTTTAATCTGAAACATTTTTTCTCTAAGATTTCAAATAAAGTCGTCATTTGAGTGAAGACGATAACTGGACTATACCACACCACATTATACATTATACACTACTAGAGCAGCTGACGCTTAGATTATCATAAGTCATAAGTCTTTATTTTCTCAATACACAGAAATAACAGTTTAAATATTTAATATCAAGAACTTGAGTTTGTAAATGACTGTGGTCCTTGCCCGCAGTGTGGGCGTATGGGATTTAATTCAGAATTAACATATAGATAATCCTAACAGCTGAAAACCGCACCGGCGCGCACAAACGCAGCGGAATCACAGCACAAGTGGAGCACAAAAAAAAATAATTAAAACGGAATACCGAAATAGTAATAAAAGTACGCATACTAACGTAGCAAATAAAAATCATTCGAAGCAATCGTAAGAAACTACAACGAGAATGATGGAGTACAATGAGAACCATGCAGCTGGAAATAAATTCTGAAAAAAAAACAGAACTACCTACAAAGTCAATTCAAAAAACTCGCTCAAGTCATGAAATGCTTTTTCGGGCAACCAACGTTTTAGGTTTCTTTTAAATATTAACTTGGTTGGTACATTGCTTTCAATGGTGTCCGGCAGATTATTGAATATTTTAATTCCCATATATAGATAATAATTTTGTGACGACGACCTGTTAAATTTAGGTATTAAATTTCGTATTGTACCTGGTGGGGGCGTAATCATGAAAGTCCTTGTGAATAGGTAAAACTGACTTCATTGAAAATACAATCTGACTCACTCTGTAGCTATAAATGTCAGTAACTGTGAAGACATTGAGATTCTGATAAGCTTGCCTTCAAGTATCTGTTTCCTTCAATCGGCTCAAAGCACGCATAGCTTTTTTGCGCTTTAAAAATTGTAGAAATATCTATACTGTTACCCCAAAATTCAATGCCATATTGCAAGAGACTGAAAATATGCAAAATAAAATAAATTACAAACCACGTTTGGTTTGTCATATATAGAATAGAATAGAATATATAGAAAGGAAAAGGTCGAACATCCCGTTAAAACGTTACATACTGTATAAATAACGTACTGCGACAATGTCTCATTTGCTTTGAGACTTTGATTTATACTAAAAATTGACTCGAGTACTATTATGGTACTGGTTTTGGTTCGTTATTGTCTTGATTCATAAATTCAAAGGAACATACTGCTAGATCATTTTTAAAAAGGAAATGAACTTTTCTTTGGGGTTCCAAAACATATTTAGGTTTTCTTTCATTTTAAGTAAAATAGACACCAATATGAAAATATGATAAATAGTTTGATGCAGATAAATCTTGCAAAGTGGCACGTTTATCGCAATATGAAGAACAGAAATTCTAATGATAGGATATGGCGTATACTCCACACATGTGTACCTACTTTTCCAGTACGTGTATGCCAGAAATAATAAACGAATTCGGAACTGATAAAAATCTACGGCGAAATAAATGAACAAATAAAATTAAATGTGTTATTTGAAGCTGAAGAGAATTGTAATATTTCCACTCGTCAACTAGCTCTCAATCACAGAATAAATCAATCTTCTGTTGTACGATTATTCAAATTTAATTAAGTTAAAACCTTTTTAGTAACATAATTAGTTTTTTTTATTTTACCTGAACTGATGAGTGCATTGCACAATTGCAGATGCTGGTCTGAACAAAATCACCATTGCGGACACAATACTGCCACAGTCAACACCATTGCAAATGGGAGTTTTTCGAAAGAAACTTGACTGCTGACCACAGCTTACAAGACTTAGAGCGTTCGCACAAACAAATGATTGGTGTAAAATTTGCGTGCTTTTTTATTGCAGTTTTCTTAAAAAAACTTCCGAATTTTGCGAAATACTCTTAATAATTCATCAGTAAATTTTTAATTGCATAATTATCAAAACCAAAATAAAACATGGAGTTGCCTATTTGAAAAAATGATAGAGACGTCATTGCTAGAAAATCAGTGATGTCACAATAACATTTTCTAGGCCGAAAATGACATATTACTAAACAAAATTGAACTAAATATGTGAGCTATAAATTTTGTTCCAAACTTTTGCATCTCGCTCTATTTTACTCACCTGAAATCTGCCGCAACATCCAAAACATCTTCTTGGAAGCACAAAACTCAGACCTGTCCGTACCCATATTTTGGACGATAACTTTACCTATTTAAAAACTAAGGCATTTGCATATTTCTTGGCAGTTGATTTCTCACCAGGAAATTTATAACCTTCCGTGACCATAAAATATTAATTGCGTTAATGCACGTGCATAAAGTCAGCAATTACATCATAAAATTAATTTGTAGTTGTATTTTCTGAACAGGCCTGGAGGGTATCTCAGGAGCAGGTCAGGTAAGGTAGGTAATATAATTAGGGGTTAATCCTCCGGTTAAGCGGCACCACTGTAGTTTAGGGGATTTGGAAACTCCAAAAGTCCGTAAATAGAAACTGGAGCAAATTCTCATTATACAGGTAAACCAGCCGCAAAGGTATCAAAATAAGCTGGCTTTTGACTTTTAATCCCTAGGCAGGCCAGGTGTCCCCAGCGATGACTAATGTAATCATAAATAACAGATCTGGATGGGATAGTTTTATATTGATATAGTGGTGAAAACAAAGCAAAAATGGAAAAAAAAGATGACGACCATCTAATAAAGTTGAACCTAGTGAAAAATATTTCGAATGAACGTTGTACAATATTAAGTGCTTTATAATGAAATTATATTAAGAAATAACGAATTTTCTGTTTAGACTAATAAATATAATACAGGTATAATATAAATAATTTGACGTTTTGAAAATCTCCAAAACAAAAGCATTAAGAGGAATATAGAATTAATGGTAATGCTGTCATAGGCAGAGTTATTATTTCTTAAAGAGTATACTTAGACGTGTTAAACTCTTTCTACAATTTGATACTTGATCCAACAATTTATTTTTATAAGAATTGTTATTAATAATTAGGCTGTCCAGAACACGTGTTTGACATCCAGCCGCCATTTTTAAATGCCCTTGACAGCATTCTGAATAGACTAATAAGATGGGAAAAACAGTCCGCTTTGGAGAGCCAGTTCGCGCGAACTAGCTCGCGCAAAAAAAGTTCGTTTCAATAGGTAGTTCGTTCGCGAACGATTTAGTAACCATACAACACACCACAGCCACAGCAGCTATGTTCCTTGAAAAATTTATACGTCGTACGCGTACGTTCGAATCAGCGCTCCACTGATCTCTAAATAACTGGATGTCGCTTAGATACCAAAATACATGTAAATTATTTCTGATAGATTTAAGCCACCTTAGCGCCTAGCCGCTGGTCTTTGTACTAAAATTTAGACAAAGGTTTGCTTCTGCGATAAACATGACGTTAATGATTGACTGTTAAAACATGTGCCGTACAAACTGGATGATACGTTTACTCATAACCACATTATATAGTTAAGGATCTAACCTGAAATTTGAACGCTCCGTTAAATTGATAGTACGAGTACCAGCGGCATGGTGGCGCAAAGGGTTTCTACTTATCACAGTTTTGAATGACTTATGCGACATCCAGTTACCTAGAGATCAGTGCAGCGCTCACGCCTTACACGCGAAGAGCTGAAACAACAGCAGTTCGTTCGCGACCGACCCAACTCTACTAATTTAGGTTGTCGAGGACACGTGTTTGTCATCCAGCCGCCATTTTTTACAGCATTCTGAATAGGCTAATATATTTTACACCAGTTACTTACAAGCAGTTGACTCACGTCATTTTCTGTCCTAAATAAACTACAACTAGTTGAGTAACCAGTAACTCTAACACTCCTGCAGTTGTTTTTATGAGCAAACGCTTACACCTCCCGCAAGCGGCGCCACCGCGGCGCGTAAGAATTTCTTGCTACTGGCAATAGATGGCAGTGTGATAAAACTCGCGATTTCCACCCGCTATTCTGTCCCGCGAAATTATTTTATAGTCATAGCAAATAATTGCAAATATAGGATTTTGTAAACAAAATATGATGTATACAGATACAGGGTTTCTATAAATGATTCATGCATCCAGGCGCTTATGGAAATTATCGATTAAATCAATTTGTCGCCTCTTAAGAAAGAGAACACAACTATTGCTTTGACAGTTACTTGTCATCCGTCGATTGCTGAATTATTTGATAAATTTCAATATGAAAAAGCGAGTAGGAGGGTGTATTTTCAACATATGCTGTAGTGTATTGTAAGATAATTAACTTTATAAGGTTGGAGAAAGCTCAGATTTTGGAGCTGCGGGGTGATATGATTTAGTATAACTTTTAGGTCATGCATCGTAATTGTGCGGTTATGACTAGAGTAAACCTGCTAAATTGAACGGTGTGGCACTAAAAGGTGTTTTCAGCCTGCCGCAATGCTAAAATTCACAGTTAGGAATTATAGGACCTATATTAGGTAAGTGGCAGAGTTGCACTACCGGTATTTTGAAATACTTTATAATAAAACATATACGGGGAACAAAGCATATTCCTTGAAGCAAGTATGTAGAAAAGAATAGGTATATCTCCCATCCTTGTAATCCGACGACTAAAAGTACGCATACTCGAAAAGCAAGCATTTGACTGGCTTCAAGCGTCTCCTTGTCCAAAGAGCGTTTGCCGGTTGCCGTCAGCCGGCAGCTGTCTCTCTAGTTTGCCATGCGCATTCTGTACAAGCAGTATACAAAGATCATCTTCTTTCTCTTACACTCATGGAGATGTTTGCTTCACTTCAGTTACATTGCGGAGATGGGATATTCCCCGTATATTTCTATTATAAGGTATTTCGGTATTTTACGGGGAAATTTGCTAATCTAGAAATAGTGGTGGTATAATGTTACAAAAGTAGAAACATTAAAATAGAGAAAAGGACTTGATGGACTATGTAGACTTTCAGATTTGCTGAAAATAATTACAGCAACAAAATGGAGTTATGCCAGACGTAGTTGTGTATATTAATGTTGTGTATAAGACATAGTAGAGTAAAGTATGGTACCTAATTGATAACTACAATTTTTCCACGTGGTATTAGTAGTTAGTAGTACAATTTAAACAACGTCAAACTTGACAACATAGGCAATGCTTGACACCTCGACACTTATTAATGGTGGAACCAATAAAAGATGAGTCACTTATTATTGTCGCCAGTGTCCTGAAAAAGTCACTGTAATACCAAAGAGGTTACCAACAAATTAATCAAATTAAGTCTCTAGTCTCTACAGAGGGACAAATGGACCCGTAACAGCGAAAGCATAAGGATAAAATATTGCCAAGTTAAACTACAGAAAAGCAATAGAGCAATAGGAAATTTAATTTTACAACAGCAAACAGCATTTAAACGTGATTGTTACTTCTATTGTATTTTAATAACTATAATTAAATAGAATTTAACTCTTGTGTAAAGTAAAATAAACGACTCTTGCCAAAATAAGCTAGATGGCGCGTTAGTAGGCTCACTATTAATTTAGATTATTAAAATTCAAGCTATGGCCGATTTCCGATTGTCACTTGTGCCTCGGTAGTGTAGTGGTATGCACGTTTGGGTGCCATTCCAGAGGCCCGAGTTCGATTCTCGGTAGAAGCTAAAATCTTTTCTTAAAGCCTGCTTCACTATTTTTATACATATATTTCAATAACTATTTTTTACTACTGAATATTATAGTAGCTCTATCGAGTGCGCAGGCTTAATCCGAAAAACGAGTTTAACCCTCCTCGATGGGTTGGTTTAACTTGTAACCCCGTTTTACTCGAAACCGAGTACTAAAATACGCTGCGTGACTGGTAAACTAGTTTATCTTGACAATTTTGGTTTAAACCTTGACTGAAATACAGGTCCTTAGTCGCCGTGGTATAAACCAATTGCTTAATGACACCAAAAAGAAATCAGATTTCGTTAAATCTGAAGATCGCACTGGGCACGGATATTTGCACTGAAGTTACTCCCTTATCTCGCCGGCACTGCGCTGGTGCCCCATCATGTGGAACTACCTGTGTTCTCTTACCAGATACATTCAAAAACGTATGTTTATCGTCCAATGAGGTTATCTAATGAGGATTCTCACTAGTGTAACAATAATTGTACCTTGACACAAAAGTATTTTATGAAATATAGCTGCTGAAGATCAAGAACTATAAAACAAGTCATTCATCTTATTAGTTTACCTAGGACTCATTAGCTTACTTGTGATTCGCGACTTATTTATCTGCTGCTTAAATAAGAACTTTGGACAACAGCTGCAGCTACGAGAACGTAGTTTTCTTAATGTGTTGCAGATCTTGTACTTTCTTTCTTCCAATATTTTACTTAGCCAGTCCTATCAAACCTCTCCTTCAAATTCACAAATGCCACTAAACTAAAGTAGTTAGTGTCCAGTGGTTGAGGTATCGAAGATTGAAGAAATAGTCAACATTGTATACAAAATAGTCAGCCTGTCAAATATTTTAAAACACTATTAGAAAATTAAGAAGTTCAGAGCGTATAATAAAATTATTTTAAATAACCAATTAGACCTTGTCCCTATTTTATAAAACAAAAGGAACTTAGGACCCCCACCAATAATAAAGATAATGTAATAGTACTAGGGTATTTATAGTCGCAATATTGTATATTTTAGTTAGTCTTTCTATACTCCTGAAGATAGACTCATAACACGAAACGGCAGTCCACTCGGAAAGAAATAAATTGTAAAACAGTCCAAGGGTTATGTTATTATTACAAGTAAAAATTGCCAGTTTATATACTAGGAGAGACATGTTGCGATTTCGAATTGAGGCACCAAACAAAATCAGCTTGTTCATGCACAAATATATTAAAAAGCGTTATAATGACAGGGAAGTATTAGTTTATCAAGACAGATAAATATTATTAGTTTTATTATTGTATCAAAGTTTAGCATAAAAAGTAAAATAAGATTGTGAAAACCTCAGTGTTATTTGAAACTCCTGAATTTTTTGGTTATCAATTCGATCAAAATGATCTAATCAAGGTGTACTTTTTAAAGCGAACCGGGCACAGCCTTATCAAGAGATAACTTTAATTGACACTATGGCAGATATATGTTTGTATGTTACCATTGTTTAAAACAGACGACCGCGAGATAGTAAAAGCATGTAAAAGATCGCTACCGATGCAGTCTTTCCGTGTACGAATGCTGCTGGCGCAGTATTATTTAGCGAAATGGTCCAAGGCCCAACCGTACTCAGTTTGTGTGAACAAAATGAGGCTTTCTTCAGCGCTCGTGCCATTTAAGGTAAACGGTGCTGTTCCATATACAGATAATCTGTACTGTCGTCAAATTACCTATAGCTTGCGCAGATTTATAGCTCATTTAATTATTATCCGTTCCAGCAAGTGTGAGAAAAATAAAACCGGCAGTATTTGTAATGCAGCGCTTATTTTGGCTACTGGTCTGCATTAAAGATTTAACAACCGAAACGGTATGTTTAAATTTATTTTACACAAAATTAAACGTGTCCCATGTGTACATCCATCTTTCCGGATTTAAAAGCCTGACTATTTCAGTTCACTGTTTTGCGTAGGTTTTGGATGGCTGTTCGATTTATAGGCAAAATTTGCCAGGTATGTGAAAATGTCGATGAAGCATTTGGCAACAAACTTGAATTTTAAACCTTCTGGAATTTCGAAATTGGAAGCTAAACAATATATTATTAGTTTAGGAATAATTCAAGAAGAGGATCGATGTCCGTATGAGACTTACTGTATTTCCGAAACCGATAATTTTAAAGCATCTGTTGTTTGCTTAGGACTCGATTTATGATCAAAATTAGTCAAAAGAAGTTTGATTCGGCATTCGAAAACTTAACACACCGAGCTGAACGTCCTTTTATCAAGTACTCCTTTGTGCTGTAATTTTTGTTAGAAACACTTTCTTCTAAGATTTGAAATAAATTCGTCGACTGTATGAACACGATAACTGGAGCATCTAGTACATAAATGTATATTTATCTTGATTATACAAGTAGAGCTTAAAGTAAAACTAATACCAGTTGTGTGTGACATGACAGATGCACCAGTGAGTTTAAGTTTGCAAAACACCAGCATGACTTATTTTGTACTTAGAATCTACAGCAAATCTTTAATTTCTTTAACAAATTGCATACTACTATGTAAGACACCGTTCATATCGCTCGGCTACCAGTGTGACGTCATGGTAGCAGCAGGGATACCTACAGTTCCAGGCGCCTTTAACAGTCTGTTTACACCACTGAATTTATCTCAACTACAAAAACAGTTTGACTTGCTTTCACTCCTTATACCCGAAACCCCAATATTTTGTTGAAATCTGACCACCGTGTATCTACTGTGCCGCTAATAGTGGAAAAAATAGATTTATGTCGTATTACTTAAAAATCGAATAGACCTTTATTTAAAACACTTTTTCACATGTGTATCAGCAAAGGCCTTCTCAAAGAATCTAGCTGCAGTAGGACACCCTGTAAAATGTTGTGTGGTTGACTGTCCCGAGCTCAGTGTCTGTTCGCAAGTATGTTAACCAAATTGAATTCAATTAACTTTATGCGCGTGAATTTTATTGCTACTTATAGGTCGAATACACCAGTCGTCAATGAGATTATAGTAACTCGATAATTGACAAAACAATTGTCTGAGAGAAACAATTCTTTCTGTTCACAAATAAGTCTTATTACTCATTTATAAAGTGTACAAGACTTATGGCTGGTGAAGTAACATGACGGAAATTATGATATTATACAAATAAATATGTGTATTTATACGGGAAAGTAGCTGTAATAGGCAGAGAGCGCCATGGAGTTATGAAATGTGCTGATTTGTGATATCGAGTCGAGTTGTTCCCTGTGCATGCGGCGCTTAGATTCTGCAAATTAATTAGTAATTAAGATGTCTGGCAGGCACAGATCACTAGTACAGATACAGAAAAGTACAAATATAGTTTGGCTTATCAAGAGCACCACAACCGGTAGTGGGAAAACGGCGCTAATAGTCCGGCATGGGAAAGTGGTGAACTTTTAAATGATCTTTTCCGCGTGCGTATACCTTTTGATATTTATCGCGCACGATCTCATTTAGATATCTGCAGCCTAAATATCGTCGTGTGCAAGTGGCAACAAAAACCTTTGCAACTGTTCTAATTGTTTGAAAACGGCAACTGATATGTTTCGTATTTTATGATTTATTAAAGAAATATCTTAATTAGAGCTGAGTTTTTGATAGGGGTAGAATAAAATGAAAATTTGAAACTTGACAGCGTCATTCACGTTAGCGCAATTGTTGTCTGGTTGATATACCAAGCTTTTAGAGAAAAATGCAGGATTTGGACAAGCGTCCATTTGTTCTTAGCTTTGTTTCGTTTTTACGTTTACTGCGCTTCTTTTCTTCTATATTATTATGTGTATACAAGAAAACGTACATTCCGATGAATGGTATGGTATAGACGCTTCCTGTTGGCATTAGTAAATTCCAAAGAAGAAGAAATTTTATTTTCTATCTGATGTGTAAGGGGTAATGAATGTTCGTTGATTAATAAATAATTAACTGCTGTTAATAACACAAAACATGGGACGTATTTGCATAAGAATACCAGTAAATAACATATCAAAACAAAGAAATCCAATACACAATCAGTGGCTTTTTATGGACCAAATGGAGTATTCGTTCACTCAGTAAGCACTGGAAACAAACAGAACATTCTTTTACTGTACTGAACTGCACAACCAAATTTAGATAACTCACCGGGGGGCAACGATGCCCCCAGGCTAGTCACAAAGTGTCTTCTCGCCTGGGCCCCCCTCTTTATATTTCCACCTTTGGCCTAATTTCCTAGGTTATTAAACAAAAACAATAGTTTTCAACAACTACTAAGTATTCTACCAAGCAGCCGCATCGGCAAGCGATAGCGCATGCATGTGAGTTTCTGACCATCACAAGGTCTCCTCAGAAGTGCCCATTTTGAGATCAACATCGAGGGTCATACACTGCGATGCGTCAAGGGGTTATCCTTAACCCCAGGCACACCAGTTGTCGATTTATTATTAGATATTATTAGATAATATTAGGACAAATATTAGGACCATCGCGACCAATCCAATGCCCTGGAAAAGTTTCGTCCAAATGTTGCCTGACCCGACGAGAAAAATGTGCAGGAGCTCAACCGTGCTGATAGTACATTTGACTTCTTTAAAGGAACATCCTCTGAAAGCCCTTGGACTTCGTTTTGTCAAAAAATAAAGTAATGATTTCCTGTGAGATGATTCTCCAAAACGAAAAGGCCCATTAGATAATTATGGAGCATTCCGCACCAGACATTTACCGAACGTATGCTGAAAATTACTTTCGACTATTGCATGTTAATTTTTGTCTGAACATACATACCAATTAGCCGTTATCCAGTTTTCCAAAAGTGTTAAAAATGTAATCTGGGTGGTTCACTTTTAAAGAAAAAAAAAACATTTTTTTGCTTTTTTTCATAGCTGTTAGGTACCTCAAAAATAAATAATTGCCAACTTAGAAAATTTCGGTCAATTTGAACGCTTGCTTCCTAGTGGGACACCGATATCCATATTTCAAAGCTTGGTTTCCCAAAAACTCTTCTGCGCGCCAAGTGAGATGCGATATAAACGTCTTGCATACATTTTTAAATAAATAATAAATAGTAAAGAAAAACCCGTGCCAAACAGAAACAAGCAGAAACGGAACGCGTTATTATATGCATACCGGGCGGGTCACGTGATAAGAACTATGACGTCAACAAGATATGAGTATTATTGATACCGTCGTGGGTGAACGTCGCTTCATCCGTTAACAGTATACGCGGTACAGTACGGTGATTAGCTTAATCTTTCCGTTGTAGGTGCTGTACTTTCTGTAAATGTTATAGATATAAGCCCTGCTCGTGTAGAGTGTTTATTATTCTTCTTTTGTAGAATACTCAATTGAGTACTAAAGTGCGTCCAATACCTCGTTCGGATCTTACTTTAGCACTGAGAAGATAACTAGGTCTCGCACAATTTATTGAAAATTCTGATAAATACGTTTTTATTAGGATGTCTCTGCTATAGAAACCGTTGACGATAAACAGCGGGTGTAGCCTTTCCATTACAAAAACCATAAACAATCACGGTATGTGTATAAGTGTGTGGCATCTTGTAATAAACATACTTTAATCATAGAAACTAAGCAATATCGAAAATGGCATATCTGATTTTGCGCAAAACTGAATACAAGTGGAACCCTGAAAAAATTTTTGAATTACTGTATAACTTGAAAGTCAAGAAAAATCGAACTAGACCATATGAATTTTCATCCGTCTATTACACAACCGAAACTTATTCCGTTCCTCCCCATTCACTCTGTATAATAGGACAACGCCGTTGAACGTATTTGTGTCGGTTCGAAATATTAATCTGATTACATAAACAAATGAAATGTACAGCTAGTTCGAAGGAAAAAAGAATTTTTATATTTTGTGTCGTTAACGTCTGCGTTAACATCATTACTTTTGCGTTATTCGGTCATATCGAGGACGTTTTCTTCGAAAGACGCGTTTTATCATGGTTGTTGTGGAATTCAATTAAAGATAGATAAAAGAGGCGCCTGAAAACGAATAAAAATCTCTTAATAAGCCTCCAATGATACTGAATTCCAGTGGCGTAATGATTTGTTTTCGAAGATTCTCTTGAACAAATATAATGGCAATTAGTCTAAGTTTTGCCTAGATACGGAATAGTTTTGTTTAAGTAACTAAATATACTTACACGGTGTTTAGTAACGTTTACTGGATTTTGACGGTTCTTACAGTAAATGATTTAAAATACATTTTTATGATGGAAATAAACAAACCATGATTAAGTAATGCTTAGAGTTAATTACAACCATACATAAATAAAATAGAGGCAAGATTCTATCAATAACTTAAAAAAAGGAATTACTCGTAGTAGTAACGAAAATGTACAAGAGATTTGTAACATTTGGCTGCATGAAATCGAAATATGTTACGAATACGGGGTTCGAAATCTGCGGATTTCTGACTAAACTCCTTTTATTCGAAACACTTGTATCAAATACATCACTACCTCTAAACACTAATGTTTAACACCACTAATTTACTAATCCACTATACTGCACACACTTGCACTAAAAACACCTGTTTCACTAGGCCTTACGCTCGCTCGATAATCGCTATTCAAATTCACAACTACCCTCGCTTTGCTCTGTCGGGTTATTTATACCCCCCAGCGACCATTCCAGAAGCGACATCTTCTAGGCGTTTTCGAAGTTTCGCGAAATCGAATCTTCTGGAGTCTTGACCACGCTATTGACATTTTCCTGTCATCTGTTTGTAACTAGGATCACTACCTGCAGTGTCCTACCACACCGCATCCACACACCTGTAGTCCCCGTACACAGATGGCGCAGACTCGCAACCCTACCCTCTCCTTAAAACTGATCGTCCCGATCATTTCCGTTCCTTGGGATCTCCGTGGTACTCGCTTAAACGATTTAAATGTACCACCTCCATCCTTGATCTTGGGCCGCGCTGGATTCTGCAGACTACGTCATTAATCCTTTTTATTACTATGTAAGGTCCTTCCTAGGACAACTTAGGCGAAAGCCCTTCCTTCCTTCCGATCGCRTTCGTTAAACTGCCTGTGATTGGCCTTTGCATCATAGCGAGCTTTTGCACGATCACTRGCAATCTTGATCCTCTGCCGCACCAATCCWTGGGTTTCCAGAAGTGACTGTCTAAGGTTGTCAAGGTAATRGGTTGCTTCCTCTTCAGGTGCCCTAGTTGACCCAAATTCAAGATCGCACGGTAGTCTTAGCTCTCTCCCGTGGTCGCATGGATTGCTGCCCTATACGCCAACAAAAACAGAGGAAGGCGCTTATCCCAATCGGTCTGATGTCGCTCCACAACTTTTGAGGGGAATTGCTCTAATGTTCTGTTGAACCGCTCGACCATTCCGTCTGATTGTGGATTAAGAGGAATTGAAGCGGGAATACGAAGGCTGAAGCCCTCAGTGCCATCTAAACGGAACTCTGCGAGCTGGGCGATCTATAAACTATGAATAGACACCGGCCCAGTGCAGGTTCTTAGCGATGGCATCGGAGAAGCTACTCCGTGAACAGATGAAAATAAAAATAATCTGCCCTGGTCAGTCTACTCTCACCCTACTACTAGTTTCGCCCTGTTGTGGCTCATCAGGCAGGGGTAGTGAGTAGACTAGGGCAGACCGTCGCCTATAACCACGGCGGGCGGACTGATGTAAGCGGGAATACGAAGGCTGAGGACCTCAGTGCCATCATTTTCATTTCTTGGTGTTTTTACACTCAGGGACAAAACGCCACTTCCTTTCTAGTTTCTCTGTAATTATATTGAACACAACGCGTTACTATTAAATATTACTCCTATCTAACACTCGCCACTCAGTGGAAAGATCGGCAGAATTTATATTAGCCTATTGTTTGTTACAAGCGAAAACCACAGAAATCTACGAAAAACAAATCAACAAATGCTTCAATGTGTCATCAGGATGCCTGATTTGTACGGATGGTCGTCTCTAACTAAATATCTCACAAAAATGTCGCACATATGTCGCTACCATATACGCTTCATAAAAGTACTAATATAAGTTTGGTCCAACAATTATCTTTAGCACATGCCATTCATTAAAAATGTATGCACATCTCACATGGTGATCACAAGATAATTTGAAAATCCAGGGCCTCAAATATGAATATCGATGTACTTTTGTCTCACTATGAAGAAAACGAGTTGAAATTGATTTAAAATCGCTCAAAATTAGAAATCCGAACCAGAAACTGCAGTGGGCGAGCAATGTATGTTTGGTTAATATAACAAAAAGAGAAACACGCCCACTTAATCGCCTGTCGCCACTGTAAAAAATTTGCCGTAAAAAGTGTCCTAGCATATATTTTATGACATGTCGCCCAATTTAACTACTACCTGTCAGTGCAGTTCCATCTGTTACAAATGATCGAATCTATGACGTCAGAAATCGTGTCCTAACAGGCGCCGCTGCCGATATTTTCTAGGTTGGTATTTATTTTTTTTATGAAAAGAAAACGAAAACACGTTTTTTCTCTTAAAATGAACAACGTAGATTACATTTTAACGCTTTTGGAAAACTTTTGGCACCGCTTCATTAACTATCTCCTCGGGGCATTTAGAACCTTTCTTCAAATAACTTGCTGTTAAGCAAAAGTATGCACCACAAACTCGGAAMTCAAACTGACTCCTTACTAATGCTGTAGCTAATCGCAACGTGCTGTGACCTGTTAAAACTCGCATAGGTTGTCTTAAATTACCCCGCACCCTTTTCACATTTCCCCCGATTTATATTGCACTTTTCCCAAAACTTCAGTTCTTAATAAAAATAATACTAATCAATATAAAATTGTATAAAAACTATTTAAACTATATTTCAGAGTTTACTACGTTAAATATTAGTATCCAAAGGCCATTGTAATTTATATTGATGATGTAGTTATGCCAAATGAATTGAAATCCATCTAAGCAAGAATTGGAAGCTTAAAAATGAAAATTCACACAAGCATTGTTGTAAATGCTGGATATATTTTGACAGTATACAGTATATCACTGAAAACAAATCCGTAACGGTTGTTTGTTGTGAACCATAATAGGTCAGATACTACTTATTCAATGAGCATCTCTATAAATAAATCGCCTGGATTATCTAAAATATTATTGTGAATGAGAAATGAATGCGACATGGCGCCGATTGAAACATAAACTTTGCCATTATAATAAATAGCGCAATAATAGGTTTGTACGAAAAGGATCCTCTACCATGAAGCATGTGTTACGCAATGTTCTAGCAGATTATCCAATTAACATTCTCATTAATTAATTAGAAAAGCATATTTATTACACACGCAAAGCAAGCGTTTAAAATCGGTAATACTGGCAATTCTGTGTTTATGCACGTATGGATGTGTCATGAAATACACCGCTTCATTGAGCCCGAAGGGTAAGCCTACTGCTAATAAAATACTCAACACGCGCACTGTAATAGACATAACTAATGTAGTTTAGATGCAATTTATTCTTACAATTACAGTAATCCAAAGATCATAATATTACCAAACACTTAAAAATAGGCAATCCGATAAGTTCAGTAGTAATGCAACGCCAAACTACAAAGAGATTATATTTGTTATATAACTAAATTGTTTTATGCAGGTGCATGCCAACTTGTTAGTTTACAGGTCACTTCCTTAGGTGGCTTTGTTATCGTGTCATTGCTGATAGAGGTCATTAACATCAATTTTTCATATACAGGATGTCCCGCATTATGTCGGCAACCTCTCGGAATCTGAAAACTGGTGCAAAAATAACACTATTCTACAGTACACCTTTTTTTAAATAACGCCCGCTTACTGAGATATTGACTCTTAAAGTTAGGGGAAAAGAAAAAGTTTTTCAAAAATATCTCTTAGATTAATACAGCTATTATTATTTGAAGTGGAAGCCGMTAAAATGATGCGCACATGGGGGGGGGAGAAGGGGGCAACCCCCCACATTTTATCCCTTAACTTTAAAACGGTTAAGTATTTTTTATGTTTCTTTTTACTTTGGGCATTGTAAACAAAAAAGGTAGGTATCTAAATTTATTGTAGCCACAACAATTCGAATTTCTCTAGAACTAGGTATATTTGATATTCGACTACGTGCTAACTGTCATTATATATCAAGTAGAAATGAATGCAATCATTTTACACTCCACACTAAGTAATATATTGCTTAGATTACTCCTAATATTTTTGTTTACGTGCAGTTAAGATATTATACAACGTGATAGCGACGTTTTGTTTTCAATCTCTAGCATCTGATGACTTAAAAATAAAGTCACTGAGATAATGCACATTTCGGCGTAGAGAGGTGTTTGCAGCCAAACTATAGAGTTGTTTATTGTTTGCGTAGTGCTCCGCTATTGCTGCTGTGACTTTTACTACTACTACTTCTTTTTGTACACGCATAATGATTTAACTGCTAGGAAACGTCATATTCCATGGAATTTAGAGAACCTTTAACAATACTCGATATGAGTTATAATACAATAAACCGGGTTGGGAAAAGGTATGGAAATCCCTAAATACTTGTAAACTATGCGTTTATAAATGTTTTCGTTACCCAAGCTGTATACGTGGAGAACATTTTAACATATTCTTATAACTTATCTCAAGAGCTTTGCAAAACATTATAGGGAGTTATATTTTGCTTCAAAATTGCTTAAGTTATTTGAAATTATGACGCCACGGGCAGTAGCACCATATGGAGGTTGTACGGTTTTGAATATTCGTGAAGGCAAATAATACTGCATGAGTAGCTGTGAAAACAACAAATAATTAATACTCATAACTTCGTGACTGTAATGGGTACCTTCTAAGTAACTATGAAATCAGATGATATCAGTGATGGGCGCGTAGAATATACCATGTAGATTACGCTATTATCTACGCGTAAACTGTTATACTTTACTTTGAAAGTCTACTGTAGAAAATAGAACTGTGTCGATAAACAAAAATCTAGAAATACTTAGTTTTTTAATGGTGATTATCATCAGTTCTGGTCAAAAAACCTCAAATATCGATAATATTTTGTATTTTATTATTATGTTGTTCCTTGTTAAGTAAACGAAAACTAATCTTAGTCTTTTGTCTTTCAAAATAAGGTCTTATTATTCCGAAATCAGACGCGGTCTAACCCCAAAAGAATAAGATTTCAATCTAACTCTGGCCGCGAAAGCCTACGTTCTTACAAACGAAAACTACATTGTAATTAAGTTAGCTAGACAAATGTTTAAACAACAATAACTTGTTTGTGAGCATACGTTAATTAGGGCTAAAAGATCCGACTAAGCAGGACAAACGTGCTGTCAAAAGTACTTTCATGCCTTCAATTGATCAAATAATCTCCTCATTGAAAAGCAGTTCCCACCACAGTTCTCATAACAGTACACTTTCGTTACTGAACTAATGAACTAAATACATTGATCTAAAGGAGCAAGTAGCAAGTGACAATTATCAACTTGTTGGGGAAGTACGTGGTTCCGAATTTGATAGCATGTAAAATAGGTTTCTTATGAATGTTTTACCTGATATAGTCGTGTAAGGAAAGACTTCGAAACATATTGTTTGTCTTTTGTGTCCCAAAGAAGTAAGAAAACCGTTTGCATGCCATGATGACTTACCTAAATAAATTATGTAAGTCTATAATATAGATATTGACAAACCTGTATTAAATTTTACAAATTTTAAGGAATTAAACACATGGAGAGGCCAACAAAACAGAGAAATTAAATACCAAATAATTTAGCTTTAGATTTTGCATATACCCAATATACTTTAGCCATAATATACTTGTCTTATATTTCCTATCAAAATCCACGCTAAAGTGCTTTATCTACATTTTCTACGCGTGTAACGTAGAAAGTTATAATTTATAAGAAGTACATAATACGTGCTGGCTAGTTCTTTAATTAATTGTTGAAATCATATTTTGTTTATGTCAGATGAAAATATTTATATTTATAATTTGGACACTTTTGACGAAAATATAACTTTCTTGGCGTTTTGAAAAGCTCTTGGGACAAGCTTCAAGAATATGTTATAAAAATAGGGACTCCTATAAAAAAAATCAAGGTCAGGTCACCTGACCTGACCTGATCTGACCTTTATGTGTACCAGTATTTGGTTTAGTGGGTTTGAAGGTAAGGTTAGCGCGTCCCACAAATACACACCCACCTTTTTATTTGATTTATTTTCGTTAAATACAAGTTTTGTTTTAAAGCTAGCACCAGGCTAAGCATACACTTCACCAGTATGGTTGCTAGACTGTCATACTCATTTCTATTACAGTCAGAAATCAACATAACAGTCAATGACGGATTTATGTCATGAAGTGATACCTTAATGAATCACGAAAAATTGTATTTAGGGACGCTACATATGGCGTAACCCAACGCTGTTGCATAAGCAATGAAAGTTGCTTTGGAATGATATGCTACTCTACCTGGCTCTGGGCGCTAGATGGATCCATATATAACTTTAAAGCTTCTAGTTAAAATTGACCTGCTTTAACATATTTTTCTAATTTTAGATATAGTAGGAGGTTTTATACGGTGAAAATTTGATTTGGAACAACCAGTATGCGATTATTAATATATGTGTAAAACAAGTCAAGTGCAGTTTTATTTTCTAGACCATTCATCTAGAATGAAGATGGCTAACAACAGCAAAGTCGTGTGACCACAATTTTATGAAATCGGTAGTGCCGGTCAATTATAAGGATTCTGTGTTGGTACCTAGTCAAGCATGGAATTAGGAACTGAGTTAGCTTGAAATGGTCGAGAAAATAAAAAACATTCTGTTAATTCGATTATTGGTTGTTGTTTCTCCATATAACCTCGTGTGAGCTATAGTTACTCAAAAATGCAGAGTGCGGCTCAGGAAGCTTCTGAATAGCTATACCATAGAACCTTCTTCAATGAGGATTTTATGGTAAGCGTAGCTGACTGGATACTTACTGAAGTAGTGATGAAGTGATTAATGGTGTGATCCAGTATCGTAATTCAGGGATTTTCATTTTGTATTGGTAGCATAATATCCATAAACCGTGGAGCTCATTATTACCTTGAGATTTTTCTGTATCTTAGAATTGCTATAATATAATCTAGAATGCATAAACATGAAAATTCTCCGACATACCGATAAATAAAATTTCCAGTGGGAAAAGTCGCATATATCGGTACGTTCAAAGCGCAATGGGCTGGGTGGAAGATGTTTATTTCCAAGTAGTACCTTAGCGATCACCACACCTCTGCACCGTAACAAAGTAACTGCTGCCATCGTCAATCACCTGTGTGCGTAATTAGCGGCGACCGTATTGTTTCAAATGCGGAAATTACTAATACGGCCATATTTTATCGCCCGTATAAGTCAGTTTTGCTTTATTAAGCGATTAATTTCAGAAACGCGTGACTGCGAATTCTGGAAATTTTGTAGACAAGTAAATAAATTTCAAGTGGTTTTTATCCCGGAGTAATCTAGACAACCTCCACTTTACGGGTTATATGTTGACTTTTCGCATTGCAGTCGTAACAATAGAACAATTACATACTCTGCGCAGATAAGGTCTCATGATCGCTTTCGAAGCAAGCACTTTCGATTTTTGTAATTAAAATGGAAATAATATTTGACCACGTTATCTATAATTAAAAATTTAAATCCGTTCATGCCTATATTTAGAACAGCCGCTGACAGGCCATTTTTATTCATTTGCAGAGCGAGTTGGCCATTATACACTAATGAAATTTGGCACAGTCGTGTGTACAACAATTTATTGTTGAGATCATCGCAAAAACAATGAGCCACAATTAGATCATGCCGGAACGATAAGATAGTCGAGTTAGTCGTAAAAAACATGTCCATGTCCAATTCATTTTCAACTAGATATATGTGATGCAACACCCGTCACTTATTTAATACATATACATATGACCGATGATTGTTCTCAAGAAAAAAAAGTGTATTGACATTCTACTTCTCGCAATGATGATTTGCTAGTAAGATGTGTCACTTTAATTTCGTAATCTATGATTTGATCTTGCTAGCTAAAAGCTGATAGGAATATAGTTTAAGTTTTCAAATATGACGCTCCTACATAAATATATACCGTACAATTTGTTGTCACTAAAAGTACTTAAGAGGGAATACCTAACGTGAAAAATCTGCTCGATACATAGGTTTAAAAAAGTTATAACGTATAAAAAAGCAATCAAAATTTTTTTGGGGTGTCACATGGTTCGATTAGGTGTGTCAAATTGTAAATTGACTGATTACGATTGAAATATTTGCATTTGCTTTGCCTACTTCTCTATATAACTATTTTTCCAATTATGTCCATATTCATTGTTTTTGTATGAAATGGATAGCAGTTGAATTATTTGCAGTCCTACCAAATTGCATTTAGAGAGACAAAAAGTGTTATCCAAACAACTATGGGTAGAAATGATAAAGGTGCGTATAATAAATTGAAAATACAAAAAAAGCGCGAGCAAGGGAGTGGGGGGGGGGTGAAAAGGGGACAAAAATCGCATWRTTGCTATTTRGGGCTAAAGTTGACGTCAAAAGTAATTGTATASAATACAAAAGWTGTAGATAATGAAAAAAAATCTACTTCTATCTGGTTACTTTTTAAAATAACCTTAAAATTTCCGAGAAAATTTAGAAAATCGACTTTTTTCTTCTTTTATCGCTTTATATTTTTCATTTCTACAAAAATAAACCAATTTTAATTAAACTAGGTCAAAGTATACCTTTCTGTAGTTGAAATAACCACATTTATCAGACTAAAAAATCACGGAATTTCAAAGATGTTCATGTTTTCGAGTCCAAAATAATTTTTTTATAAAAACTAATTCTACTAGAACAAAATCCCGTACAGAGTTCTGTCGGTGCTCATTCTTTTCGTTTTGAGATGGACTTTGTGATAAGAAACATAGAGTAACGATAAGAACGTGCTCAAAAATGCAAATGAAGGAAAAAATTACACTTGTAAAATGAATTTTTCATTGATTGTCGGTAAATTGGTAAAAAATATTTAAAAAAAAATAAAAAACCTATTACACCAATGAATTCTAGGAAAAGAATATTAAAGAAACTGTTTTTCATTGTTTAATCCGAAATTTTACTTTTGGAATCAGAAAATATCTTTGTTTTGACCCGGAGAATGAATGCAGGATAGGACGCTGAAAATCAAATATACAATTGCCCAGTGACCAAGATCGGCCTAGAATTATTAAGTTGTATATATAAAGAATATAAATGATACAAATTTTGTATTTAAAAAAACGGATATAAAATATTTCGATTAAAAAACCCCTGATGTGATACTCCAGTTAATCAATTGTAGCAAAAAATGAAGTTTCAGATTAAACAATGAAAAACGGTATCTTTGGTATTTTAATCCATAGAATTCAATGGTGTAATCAGTTTTTTTATTTCTTATAATAATTTTACCAATTTATTGACAATTTTTTTAAAATTCACTGTTGCAATAGTCAATAGTTTCTTTTGCATTTTTGAGCCCGTTCTGAACTCGTGACTATAGGTTTCTCTACTTTATCGAAAAGTATAGGTCAATACGAAACAGAAAAATTATGGTTATTTCAGCCACAGAAAGGTACACTTTCAGCAAGATTAATTTATGTTGAATTATTTTTGTAGAACTGAAAAATACAAAACGAGAAAACAAGAAATAAGTCGATTTTTTCACATTTTCTAGGAAATTTTAAGGTTACGTTAAAAAGTAACTGGACAAAAGTTGCTTATTCTCTACATCTACAACTTTTGTATTGGATACTTTTACTTTTGACGTCAACTGTCTGTTCTGTATATTCATTTATGCGCGGCTGTAAATGGCGCTCCAGCTACCACACATCTTTGCCCCTCAGAAACTAAGTATTGCACCGGTATACCTCCTTAAAGCGAACCTTAATGATACCTCAGTATTTTGTTTTGACGTAGATACAGCTTACCTTTCGTTTTGAGGTACATTCTGTGCAATACTAGTGATGGAGCTTGTCATCTAGCGGTGCCAATAGGTATTACCTAAGTCTAGTAGGATTTTACGGTAGAAACAGAACTCTGTATACACAGGGCGTTAAATAATAAGTACGAAAGTAGATACATAACTCAGTTCAGAGAATGTATGCACTTTAGGTACACATATAGGGTGTCCCATTCTATGGGATACGTAAATCATTCTTAAAAACACTATCAAAAATATTGTAGACATAAGGTTTTTAGCTATTTTTTTTGCACATTTTGGTGACCGTCATTTTTTAGGAGGCAGTTATTTTGTTACCATGGCAGCCAACTTTGCTTTTCGCAATAGCTCCACACTATTTCCTGTTCACATTTGAAATCTACTCATCTTATTTCCACATCCAACGGATGGGGGAGTATTGTATCGCGAAAAAAATTTTCAAAAATTTTTATTTGCTCATTCGCTTTATAATGGTCGAAAAAGCAAAAAAAAAAACAAAATTTGAGCAAAAAAAATTTCTTGTCTGTGGTATTGTTTGTGGACACGATAACTTTCGAAAGACTTATGAACTTGAAATTTGGCAAACGTATAAATTTCAACTACTCAAAGCAACCTATTGTTTGTGGGATAAGTAGGGTATCGGGAAGGGGGCGAAATTGGGGGGTAACTACCCTTTTTGCAAATTTTTATTTTTTTATATTTTTTTCGTTTTAGTATGTGATTAGTAGTATAACTGCGAGTATTATTAGCTCTTATAAATTTTCAGTACAGCAAACTGTTTAGAAGATATTAGCAAAAAAGCGTCACTAAAACGCTTTTTCTTAAATATCTCCGAATATATTTAATATATTCAAAAAATAAAAATGCCATCAGATAGGAAATAAAATTTCTCACAAAAAGTGTCTTAGAAAGTTTATCCAAAATTTTGACATTTTCGAAATATTTCCAAAAAACCTATTTTGGACCCTGCTCGTACGATTTTTTTTAAATTTTGGTATTATATAGAAAATCAAATTTCTGATCAGAAAGCGCTCTTGTAATTTTTTGTTAAGTTAATAATTTTTGAGTTATGTGGAAAAAACCGATTTTAAAAATGTATATATTTTTGCTAATATCACGAGGACTGTTTGCCTTAGAAAAAAATGTGTAGAGAAAAAAATGCTCTAAACCTGATTACTAATCGTGTAGTATAAGAAATAGAAACGTAAATGTCATTTTGACAATTAGATGTGGAACTATTGATTCAATTTGCAGCGATTTTTGTACATATATAGACATGTTAAAATACAAAAGATTAGTTTAATGAAAATTTTGACGCTTATGTTAAAGTGACATTAGTGAAAAGAAATAACAACTATTTCGTGTTCTTTATGAAAAATGAGCCATTTAATTACAAAAAAAAATTAAATTTTAATAAGATACGGTGATCACAAAAAAGAACACAAATCTAAGCCTGCAGCCTTTTTAACGAACTATCATAACCAAGAACCAATCACCTAGTCAGTGGTTTGTAAAACTGTTAAGAAATTTATGGAAACAAGTACTTAGTGTAAAGAATCTTCAAAAAATTGAACCTCAGAAACTAGCAACAAACTATGAGAGACAATTAGATGTGTTGTTAGAAGTGACGAAAAATCCCCACGTTTCCACTCGCCAGTTGTTATTAAATAATGATATGAGTAAAATTTCCCTTTTAAAAATTTAAAATAAGGAATATGTGTAATATTATTATACACAGTGAAAGTTATTTACTGCCTGAATTGACTTTTTTAAGAACATGTATGATATTTTTAATGGGTTTTTACAGGCATATGAAGAAATTTTTTTTATTTCTTCATATGCCTGTAAAAACCCATTAAAAATATGTGTAATAATCGTAAAAAAATTTCTGGCAGCGTTGCTTTGTTTTGATGTCAGTAGGTTGTCAATCAGTTATCTTTCATCTTATCTTTTTGTCCGTTTTATTATCCTGGTTATATTCTGAAACTACTGGAACAGGTTAATTTAAATGTTTTGTAGTGGCCTGAAGAAGTAATAAAATATTCCGAAATCTTGGCTTGATTAAAAAAGACTTTCATTAACCTGTGGACTGCTTCTCCCTTAACATTGTAATATAAAGTTTTACCAGTACTTCTATAGGTGGCTCAGAGTGTCAATTATAATTTTCGTTTTGCCGCCCCCTTTGTAGTGCCGCCTGATGCAGCCGCCTCTTGGCTTCAGGGGACCGCACGACCCTGATTACGATTTATTAATAAAATACATTTTAAAGGTCTTGCATAAGTTATGTAACGTTGGCAAGTTTGACATAACCTATATAAAAATGTGTCAAAATTTTCATTAGGCATGGCCCTCTTCGGAAACGCTCTTTTTTTGTATTTGTTTACCAAACAGCTAGTTTTTGAAAAAATTTCTATGGCAAACCCATTGAAATTTTACATGTTCGTAGGTACAAAATCAGTTGATATCAAATATGAACATAAAATAGTAAAGAAAGCTGGCTGCCATAGCAATGAAAATGTACAAAAAGATAGCTAAACGCTTTTGTCAACAGCATTTTATTATACAGAGTGTATATTAACATTATTCCATACATGTGCTGGCATCAGTGGTCAACTATTTCTGTAGCTTTAAGACTTAACTGACCGATCATTTTGCGTTAGTGGTGGAAAAAATAAAACAGAATTCCGTCCATTGTTGAGTGGGGTTTCTCAGGGTTCCGTGCTAGGACCCATTCTTTTTCTTGTGCGCGTCGCTGATATGACACTGCACATAAAAAGTAAATGTTCATTCTATGCAGATAGCGTAACGCTTTATGTGAATCCATTTACGTGTTATGGAATGGTGTTTCGATTGGATACTGACCCTCAATATTGTGTGCTGTTCTTCATGTGGGAAAGAAGAACCCGCATTATGTATATTCTATTCGTGGCATGGCTCTTAATCCAAGATAATCTCATAATGACTTGGGACTCACAGTGACATTCAATCTGCCTTGGAGCGAAGACATAGCCTCCATCTGCAGACGTAGCAATTCAAGGTTATTCTTGCCTAGAAAATTTTTCGCGTGCGTATCTCTTACAAACTCAATAAACTTGTACAAATCCTACGTTAAGCCGCTGCTTGAATACGCAAATCCAGTGTGGTGGTTAGATTTGGTTCGGGATAGGAACATGCTGGGAAGTGTGCAACGACGCGCTACTGCACCCTCTTTTGGTCATGTGCGTCTCTTGTATGAAGACCGTCTGACAAACACTAACATACCATCTATAAAAAATCGCAAATTACGTGGGGATATGATCATATACTTTGGTTTCCTCTAAACATGGATAAATGACTTCGTGGACACCACTTGAAGCTAAAAAAAAATTAAAAACCAAATATTGGCAGAATTTCAGATCTAACTGAGTGTTTTCGATTTGGAACGGTTTGTCGGATGTAGTTATTGAAACATGGTCAATTAATTTATTTAAAGGCAGATATGGTACGTTAAATTTAATCTGAATTATGTACTATGAAATAGCTACTTTACAGGCTACACAGGTTTTAACTAGGCCTTTTTCTTGTAATAATAATATTAATAATAATAATAATAATAATAATAGTAATAGTAATAATAATAGTATTAATAATAATAATAATAATAATAATAATAATAATAATAATAATAATAATAATAATAATAATATATGAGTCACTCTGTGCGTAATTCTCAAGCATTCAAAATTCCAGATTAGCACTAAGGAAACAATTTGCACTATTTTTTAAATGCCAAAGATGAAAAACTCGTAAACAGTGGACAAAAGCAGTTTGTGACGCATATCCTAACCTGGTGTAAAACTCCTACTATTTTCATATTAAAAAGCCATAGGTTTTTCTACAATGCATGAGACGTGTCCACGTTAAAATTGGGGGTCTATTGAAAATACAGCCCAACACTTTTTTATTGATTGCAATTCCATCACGACTAACCATAATCACTTGAATTTTTGCAGGTTCTATTAAACTCACCATTGTTTTTAATTAACCTAACGTTTTAGAATCTTTGAAAAATTTCTGAAGACTGCTTAAATAAATTAAATTAATTAAATATTTAATTATCACAATTATAGTTGCCATACTACACCATGAGTACTGTCTGTTTTTCTGTGCTGATAAGGATAGCTCTTAGTTATTGTTGCTTCCTTTGGAATTTATTTCTTCGAATCAGGTAAATGCGCAATAATGCCATTTTCGACCTCGTTAATTAAATACTGGAATTGTTACTGTTACTGTCCTACCCAACAGCAACCGGCGTTTCCGCGTTTTGTATATATTTTACAGAGTAATTTACACTTATTAGTGTTAACTCTTGACCTTGGCAAGTTTATCACATAGCTGCAAACCTATGAATGGAATTCTTGAGATGATTATCATGTGGAAGTTTTCTGCGATATTTATGTAATAGAATGTCTTCCCAAACACAGGTCGATTATTTGAAGTTGAGAATTGTACCTATAGCAACGTCCATCTAAAATTAGACGTATAGAAAATCATTCTACTGGGACTTCTTAGTGTATAGAACCGAATGCGCAGGTCTTAGTCCTGAAGGGTGAATTACCTCCATAGAAGTGCTGAGTCGTTCATTTCAGTGCTACTACGTGCCAGTCATAAGTTTGCTTGATATCGTCGTGATGATCGTAGTGATGTAGGTACTTGGCAATATTTACGCAATGCGAGCGACGCACGGCTAGCAATAATTATTTTCGTCTTCATAGAGGCATTTAATAGCATAGACGACGAAACTTCTAACTCAGCAGTCCCAGCTTGCTTTGCAAATATTCTGAGCGACTTCTCTAAATATGTTCAGTTCCTTGGCAATCTTATTTATGTCCAGCCTCCTAAGACAATGTGGCCATCTCCAGTTCTAGGTGTAACTCATCAACGGTGACACGTTCAGTGTTGCTAGTCAAAACGTACGGGTTAATTATTTTTTTTTCGGCTATTACGTTCGAAAGTACAACTTTATCCTACTCATCGAACGCGAGAACCTAAGGTAAAAGTAAAGTAAAGTATTTTACTGCCTAGGCAGGTAAAAAGCCACTTTCTCGCGTTGGAATAGTAGGATGAAGTTGCATATATTTTCGAATGTAGTAGCCGAAAAAACATTGTATGCACCACGCCAGTAAACTCGTCTGGTTGCTCACCTCGTCTTCGCCTCGCCTCTCAATCTCCAAACTTGTTCGATAAAGTGCCACTTTACTGCCTTGTCCCAATTCCGGGAAAATAAATGAATATTTGATCATTTTTGTACATAGAATTGCGAGAGGACATGCAAAAAACACATCTAGTGTATCATAGTGTGAAACGACGCTGGACGTCGCCATGCCCATTAAGTACTTTTTCCACCATCTTGTGACACGGAACTGAGAGGCTAATTTTTTTAACATTTTATATTAATATCGTTTTTTCCTACTTTGTACTGCAAAAGCAGTTACTCACGAAAAGCTCTTTAAAATATTACTTTTTTGCCTTTAATTCCGCAATTGGTTTGTTTTTCAGAATGAGAAATAGACCAATAATATAATTAATCTGGGAGCAAGAGATTAAGATGGTGCAACAAAGCCATCAGCAGCGACAGCCCGCCTCATTGCAGTTTCCCAACAACGATTCCTGCAAAAACACAGTTCTCTAGAATGACTAATATGCTTGTGCCCCGCTGTCTGCATCAGAACAGCCGTGGACAGCGTTTCGGCCTATTAAGCCTCATCATCATGATACAAAAATGTGTTTTAACTTGTCAGATGCCTTTTGGAAATCGGTATATATCGAATCCATCTACCATATATGCAATAGGAGGACGTGACATATGTTATATAAACTTTCGATATGCTCTGAACAGGTACAACATGGAATGGTCTAGGTGCCCTATTTTTAAAATTAAGGACTATTTAATAAGTTTCATTTACCTTTTAAGTGTTTTTGAACTTATCTTAGTTTGAGTTTTGCAAAATTCCCTGTTTAACATTCGATTTGGCGAAATTTTAGGTCGCTTAGAGAGAAAAACTTAAATGCTCGGTAGTAGGTACATAGCTTATTAATTGTTGTATTACGATAAACATTGTTTTTATACTGCAATTTTATGGTTATGACGATAAACAGAAAGATTAATATTTGTAGTATTATAACTTAAAATAAAACCTAACGTTTACCCAGTAAAAAATTGTGTCACATTGTACTTAATTTATTCAAAAAATATATACTTAACATGAGGCGCCACCTATCAGCAATCCGTAAAAGCTTGAATTCGTCGGCAAAAACAGGAACAAACAGAATCGTTTGTTCGGTAACCTTAGTGTAATTTTTACGTAACAGCTACTTACCAGAATGTTTTCTGAAACAGTCTGATCTCCCATTTTCTGCAAACCAGCTTTAAAATTGTTACACCCCTTCATATACGCCACTCGGAACTTGCTGGGTAACAGTTTATTTGAGGTGTTTTTCGTAGTTACTCGGGGCTCGCGGGCGGGATGTAGATACACTTTATGTTATCTAATAACTCATATCTCTATTCATGGTTGCCATTCCTTATGAACTATAAAGTACTTGTAAAGTTTAATTTAAAATTCAAACGCTTCTACAAGAGCTTGTAAATGAAATGAACGAATGGAAGTTTGCGCTTATGTTTTGTCAAAATTTACACTAGCCAACTTAAACACGACAGATGAAGGCCCAGTAGCACAAAACGTAGTTAACCAGACCCTGTGGTTAACATGCGGTTAACCAGCCGTTACCACGGGCAGCACCAATTAGGATCGCTAAAAAATAACGTTTTCATGACAACTGCCTGTTGACCGCGCGTTAACCAGACGGTCTGGTTAACCATGCTTTATGAAACGGGGCCTAAGATTGGCTTAAGTTTTTACTTTTATAAAATTTCTGATATTTTCTTGTGTATAAGAAGGCAATCACACAAAATAGAAATTCGGCTAGCTTTGTAGGCATTGGATGCGTTCAACAAAATGACGCCTTCTGAAACTAATACAGGGTTTCCATAAATGATTCTAGCAACGCGGGCGGCGTTGATTTCTGAATTTTTTGTGCCGCCTTTTTGTAACTGCTGCCAAGCTACAATATGCACGGCGATAGTAGTTGAATGTTGCAGATCAATGTCACACAACAGCTCCGAAATGTGAGCTTTCTGCAACCTTAAAGTTAATTATCCCACAAAACACTACAGAATATGTTGAAAATACACACTCCCAGGCGTTTTTTTCATATTAAAATATATCAAATAATTAAAAAATCTACAGATGACAAATATACGTCACTTTCCTGACAGGCGGCAAATTCATTTAGTCGATAAATTGCATAAGCGCCCTGGATGCATCAATCATTTTTCTATAAATGTATTTTAATATCTACACTATTTTCTTTCTTTTTTGATATGCTAAGTGTTTTGTTCTTTTTTACGGTTTAAAATAACTGAACCATAATTTTGGGATGTTTGCTAAAAAAGCAGAAGGTGTCTGATTCAATACTCTTCTGTGGTTAAGACTTCTCTTCTTCTTTTATGATTCAAAAGTCGCATTTATTGTTTGCTTTACAAACGTATTTTTACTAGCACTTTTGCGTAATTCATCCTATTGTAAAGACTGCTTGAAGATATTTATAAATAACGTTTTATAATTCCGCTTCTGCTATCAATTAACAATTAGGTATACCCACATTCTAAAGAGTCTTCTGGATTTCTGATATAACCGTTAATGTCATCATAATAATAAATGTGATGCGCCATAGAAAAGTTTTAAGGTCACATTACAGAATACCGTAATGATCTTTAACAAGCAGTTAATTTAAACAATGTATAATGCAAAATTGCATCCTTTATGCACAATGACAACAAAATAATGTTAACTACCTATGAGAAACGAGAATCAAATTTCCTGTTGCCATCGGCCGCTATATTTATTGGATAATAAGCCTTGTCGCGCCCGATTGTCTTTCCCATTAATAACGCAAAATCTAATGACTGTAAAATGATTTACATCATCGTAAAAGCTTATTAAATACCCATAAAATTTTTGTTTAATAACAATTATAGCATACGCGCATTAATTTTCATTAATGTAAAGTAATGATGTCACTGCAGATAAATATAAAACAAGATTTCCCGACGTGTTTTACTAAAAATACTACCAAGGTGGGCCCCATTTAATCTACATCAGCGGCAAAAATGGTCTAATTATATCATCCGTGGTAATTTGCACGGTCGAAAATGGTGACATTTCCCAAAATGGGTTGTGCGAATTTAGTGTGACATAATCGTATTATCAAAATGCTTGAAGCGAAAACGCTTCCGAAAAATGTTGATTTTTTTACATAGAGTGTTCGTAATGTATCAAAACCAATGTTAGTTTAGATTCAATAAGTATTACACGTATTAATTTATATCAGTGTTATAACTAAGTGATTTGGCATCAACAAGTATTAATTTTTGACGTAGAAAATTTTTCTCTAATTGTTTTCCATGCATGGTACTGTAAGAAAAAAGTGGGATAAAAGCTGATATGTGTACTGAATCCAAACGACATAGTGTAGTGACAATGTTTTTGAAGTACTAATTTCTACAATACACCATCTGTGAGTTATTAGAAATCTTTTGCAAAATGTATAAATGTAAATCTTGAAGTAAAATTTAAAMGTTACTTGTCATAAAACAACCAAACGTTAGTAAAGTAATAACACACGCTAGAGCGTAAAACCTTGTTATTAGTTGTAGACATTCATAAATAATCATACAATATGTCCGCCGGTTGTTTCGTCGAATCTTAATCTGAATGAATATATAACAATGTTTTCATCGACGTTATAAAAATGTAAATAAGTACATTGTTGGTATAGGAAATAATTTTTCATAGTGCTTCATTATTGGCGAATTTTATCAGTACAGTGCGACCTCTAATCCAGACACCAGTAAATTTGGATATTCAGCAAAATCCACCATCTTTCACACTTAATTTTTGAATAGGGAAGGTCTCTCAAAGCCCTTTTTGAAAAGGATTAGGGGATAAAACGATATAATTATTTTCCAAAAATTTAATTTTTATCATAATCTGTTTGTGTAGTTACTGTTTCAACTGACTAAATTTTCAAAATGCTTGCCCGACATTGCTTGAAAACTCTCGGGTGAACTGCTGACACCCAAACACAACTCTGTGAAGTAATTGCCCCAAGGATGTCGGTTGTATTTCAAAAACTTTGAACTCTAAGTGCTCCCAAAGAAAAGATCTAGAGGTGTAGGATATGGAGATCTCGCAGGGCATTTTAATAGGTCTTCTGCATCCAATGCCTCTAGTAATTGTGATTCAGGAACTGTCTGACCGGAACAATATAATGGAGAGCTGTCCGGCCTGCTGGAAACTACTTCATTTTCATTCAACTTCTGATCCACATCGATGATGTCGATGATATGGGTATAAATTAGTCATTTCATTTAGCATAGAGATAAAACTGACTGTTCAGATTTTTATCAAGGAAAACAAAGATATCACCTACTATAAATATATACTTCCTTCATCAAGTCAGGGTTAACTAACATCAATCCAGTATTTGCAGTTTAAAAAAAATGTTGATTCGTCTAAGAAATACGTATTGTAAAACAAACTTGGATTATTAATGACAATAAAATCACAGTTGACCGTTGCTTAAGAGCGCATTGACGTCCATTGAGCTCCAAAGTGCTTTTGATAGTACATTTGTCGTTTATTTACACAATGCTATTTTCTTGACAAGCTTTTCAAAGCAGAATATTAAGTATATAAATGCCTATTCTACGCGACCATCACTGTTTGCAAATTTAGATTTTGCGTTAACCGATGATGAAATAATTTTATAATTGGATCAGCAAGCTGAAGCTGATGAAGATTTATCCAGCGATGATGACGAATCGGACGCAATCAGTCTAATTAAGTATAAGGACGCAATCGATGCTCTTAACGTGGGCGTTAGAAAACAACGTGCGTTCCCAAAATATACTTTTTAATTAATTTAAAGTATTACAGATTTTTTTCAACCATTCTAGTTAATTTAATGTTATGAAATGTTTTTATGTTTCAACTTAAAATATATAAAAAATCTGTATTTGTCAGAACCCCTTGAAGTCAATAATGCGGAGTAAAGAGGTCTCACCGTATTATGTTTAAAAAACACTACTCAATGCCATAAAGATTATTTACACGGCGTCAAAAGTAATACCATTTAGGTAGTTATCTCAGTGGTTTGTTGTAACATCAAATAATAAGTACTGAAAACTGAAATAGAATCAGATAGATATATGATATTCTGTTAACTCTAATCATGTTAAGGTAACAAATGTAGAACTGTTTTATCTGTTCTTGTCTGAAAGGTGTAATTCTAAAGTGTTTTCTGTTACTGACATGTACACGTCCTACACCGCACTTTAGGGGTCAGTTTGTGAAAATCGCTTACAAGTGATCCAACGGTGGTTTTACAAAGTACTTCGTAGATTGATACGATCTGCAAATACAGACTCTTACCTGCATTTCCGATTGTCTGGTCTTTAGTTATCTACCGGTGGCTTTACTCCAGGAAAATACAGTTCTGATGCATTTCAACATTTCACTCACTTAAGCTGGAATTCTGAAGTCTACGATTTTGTGAATTATATTTATATAAAAAGCATTGTTTGGAGAGTTCAGTCGAAGATACTTCATCAATCCAGTTGTTTAAGACATGGTTATGGTCTATGGTCTCTGCTTATATACTTCTATACCTAAGTGAGCATGGGCGTACCCAGCTTTTGTTCTAAGGGGAGGGGGGGCGAAGTAGGAATTTCCCTTAGTGTATAATTCTCCATAAATAAAAATGTGCCTTTATCCGATTACGTGCTTAAATAATTAACGATGTATTTATTTCATGAACAATCTTCATTGATTTTCTGCAAAAATATGAGTAGATACATTTTATTTGGAAGAATAAAGATTCGTGATCCACATAATCTATAGTAATGTCAAACGAAGTACTAAAGAAATATAATTTCGCCTTAAGCATCTACTAATAGAACCACGTTCTATGATTTGGAATTCGCACATATCAAATATGAATTAATTAACCGATGCGCTTTTTAGTTTCAACTTTTCGCATTAGAAGCTTCAGAAATTTAAGTTAGGAGTGAATAGGTAGCTAGTAGAGATAAAGAAATTATCAAAACTGAGAATGAGGAAACAACCTGGTCGTGAAACAGTACCTAAGACTGTAATGATTTAAGCTGCTGATTTAGTTAAAGTTAAAAATACAAGTTATAAACCCCAGCATTATGCGTCAGCTGGTCAAACTCCACCAATCAGCATTAAATTGATGGTCGTTTTATCCCTAACAATTTTTACTGATACATCTAATTTTACTCAAATTTCTGCATACTTTTAAAACCACTATTTGTTATTGTTCTCAAAAATCCTTCCATGTATTATAATTCATCTTGCTGGCTGTCATTGATTTGCAAAATATGGCTCAATATCGCCAAAAACGTGTTAAAATTTTTACGGAATTTACTTGACTATACTGAAATTTACAGGGCTTAACAATTAAAGGCACAGTATAAATTATTGAAAATGTAGGTATTCCTTTATGATCAATAAATCTTATGATGGCAATGTAAGTTATACTTCGATTGTTACTTCTGCGGCAGTTTTTATGTGACATAAAAGTAATTTATGTTTTTAACTTTATTCATAATACTCCATTAAACTTGGATATTAGCAAATTTTGGATTAAAAACCGTGATCGCATTGATCTGATATTTTAAATAGATCAAATTTGAGTACTTCTTTTTGCTCTTTGGCTAAAATAATGACCCGGGCATAAATCAAAAATAGTGCTTTTGAGTCGATTATATAAATGCTACATAATAACCAGACACCGCAACACATCACTAAAATGATAACAAATTACATCTTAATGTGCGACGACAATTTTGTACGCATTATGAGTAGGTACACTTTATCTGAATAGAAAAGAACACAGAGCATCATCAATGACGTCATGCGCACAAACCATTTTTAGCACGCTACACCAACCGTTGCTAGATAACGATACCATTCAGTGGCGTGCTCGCATTCGTCTAATTCAACGTTCGAGTTTCGTTTCGAGTAGACGGTCAGAGTCAGAGTGTGTGTTTTATTGCGTTTCGCATTTACTGTTTATACAGCACGGTTTCTTTATTATTAGTGGTTTGTCTGCATAATATATCCTTCTATTTTGCTGTGTGTTGCGTATTGTACTGTAACCTATTAACAGACCCCTATTAACACCGCGACGGCGGTACTGGTTATGACGTGCAAATCGCGCATGCAAATGATGACGCTCCTGTATTCTTTTCTATTCAGATGGAGTGTACTGTGTAAAATCAGAATTAGATAGTTGGATAAAATTATGCAAGACATGCTTTGTTATGAACACAGTACATAATATACCATCTTTTATTTAGACTGAGCCTTTGGGTTTATTTGATTATCACATTATTCATTTAGCTATTATTTTTTTAAGTTAAACCAACCTCCGTAGTCCGCCAGTGCATTGCTTCCAAAAATTCACCCAGCTCTTAATATTTTTACCAAATTAAGCCTCATTTAAATAAACTGAAATATATTTAATCCGTTTTTCAAAAAGTCTTTTGTATACTAGCATGTTAACAGCACACTGGGTTTTAATTCTTGCTTATAATACTACTAGATTCCCAAAACTTAGGTTAAATAGACTTTCGTAACTCCTAGTTTGGATGGATTTTTACTTGAAATAACTTATATTTTTGAAGTTTTTTGTTTTTCTATATTAATTTTGAAATTTGGAACTAAGAAGACTGGAGTTACCGCCAAATACAACTATGTGACCGATTCTGTGTATTCCACATAATCATGCATAGTTGAACAATCCCTATAAGAAAACATATTAGAAGAACTGAACAAAGTAGAAATCGTATTATGACTCCTGACCAAAATAAGCTTGGAAACCGTTCGACAACGACTTATTGAATGTCATTTGCATAGGTCAAATATGAGTTCAGGATGAAAATTGTGAAATACGCTTGTCTATAAATTTTACTTCATTAACAATTTTGTAAATGCGTACTTAATTAATCAGCTAAATGTATGGAATGTGGGAAGGGTCCAGAGTTGGCAATCCAGGTCCAGGGGGGAGGGGGCAACCGCCCCCCCTTGCCCCCCCTTCGGTACGACCATGTAAGTGAGCTATCTTCCGACATAGTACGGTTATAACTTTGTTCGAGTTACTTTCTGACAACGTGCTTTTGCTGGTTGAATATATTTGTTGGTATATATGAAAACCCTTATGTGGAGAATGTAGTCATACTTGGCATATAAATTTGTTTTTTTAACTCACAGTCACACTTCTGCACAAAACAGAATTAGTATATTTTTTAATATAACACACAAATGCTTAGGTTTAGCTTATTTGCATAATTAATTATCTTCACCCATATGCTATAATGTGTAGCTCTCGTTACGAATACGCATATAACATTAGTAATAATAACAATAATAATAATAATAATAATAATAATAATTAATTATTATCATTACTATTAAGGGCTCTTGAAAAGCAAACGATGCCCTAGTGGATTGTAGAGAGTTAACCTTTTTTTCCAAAACAGTAATTGCCCATTTCCTTACCAGGCTCTAATCTACATTTTTACAAAAACAGATTACCCCTTCGCTGATGAGATAGAAGAAATGGAATCATACAATGGTCGCGATCACTTATTTATTATAAAAGATATGACTGACTGAACAACGTTTTAAGACTTACCAACCCCCAATGTCGTATTACTTATAAAAAACTTTTAACATTATGGTTGATAATTAAACTTCATTCTACCTTATAACTAGTACAGATATAACAAACAGACATTTTGTGGCAAAGAAAACAGATTCCTTATTTATGTATTTTCAGTTTATTCAATCTTGATAAGGTTAAAGTAAAAAAGTCTTTCTTGGAATTAGAAGCCGTTTCTCCTGACAGACTATTTTAATTCGTTTTCGAACGAATAAAAACAAGTGATTCCTGGGAAGCTAGTGTGGGTAACAAATTATTTATTGCATTAAAAGTACAAACAAAGGTGACGCTGTTCGAGTGTGTCTCATCTAGTAGCGTCAACAACGAGGCTTTTGATTATATTACACTTGCGTCAAGAATTTTAATGAAGCAGAAATTTTGCTTATAAAGTAAAAATGTTGTTGGATTTGGCCAGCTAAAAGTAAACATTAAACAATGTATTGCATCATTGATTGTAATTCGAAAGACCGTATTGCACATTTTAGTTACAAGATGCATCTGGTTCATTACAAAATATGAGTAACATCCGGGTGCTTCCTCATAGAAGTAATGATAATAAAATCAACTTCCTATTTGCGACCTACAATAATCAGTCTCACGGCATTTTGTAAAGTATAAAAAAGTAAGTTATATATAAACTTTGAAACGAAGTGTAACTTGACCTCCCAGGTCATTAAAATTTTTTTTATAAAAGGAAGTCTTACTTCTAATATAATATTTTCGTAAGTTAGAGAGGAAGCACTTTAAAAACTCTATGTGTAATACATTAATATACCCTTTCTAATAAAGCACATTAGAACTATGTTCGTAGGAACTTTTGTAAAATACCTACATAATGTGCAATTAGCAGAAAAGCAAGAGGGAAACCAAGATAGTTTGCAGAACAAATGACACAAATTCGAATTACATACTAACATACTCACCCAAGTTGTTTGCGACACAATTTTATTAAACAAATACGACAACCATTTGGTGGTGGTCATCATATTAAAAACATGTTAAAAAAATACTTGAGAGCAACACCTGGCGAATCAAAACAGAAAATAGCGGTTACGGAGTTGGTCTAAGAAGCAAAAAGAGCGTCATCGAAAGAGTTTTATATAATAGTGGAAGAATATTGCAAGGCTAATCAGAATAGCAATTGCTATTTCAGTGTTGTAATGTCGTATTTTATTAATTTTTCTCCGTCACTGCTCATATTATACGGCGCGATATCAAGCTGCATGACTAATCGGATTAGATGAAATCAGAATTCGGAAGCAAAATTAGATTTTGAAAATGGATGTTTAATAACAATAAAAATTAAATTACCGTATTAAGTAATAAAAATCAAATCACTTGCAGTTACCATCGAATATGAATCTAACAAGTTTATATACCATAAACCAAATTTTAATAATTTAAATGTCGAATCTTTTAACGGATTTAGATTTATTAAAGTTACGTCTTAATCACTTTAACCATGAAGAAAAAGAACAGGAGTAATCGGTATCTACACAAAATGAATCCGACCCGTTGCCCGTTTATTTTAAAACATATAGGCACCCTCAAATCCATAAAGAGGAAATCCAGATACAAAACAATAAAATGGTCGAATTAATCCCAGCTAGTCAATCACCCATATGAGCTAAATGGCAAATCATCATTGATTATCGGCGTCTGAATGAAAAGACCATTGATGATAAGATAGAAGTTTTCATGAAATATAAATGAACAAAGACGCTATTCCAAAAACGGTATTCTCATCAGAATTTAGAAATTAAGAATTTGGCCTAAAATGTCCGATTGAAGTTTCAGAGGGCGATGGATATGTTTAGAGAGGAACACAAAATGAACATAATTATTTTTAGCACAAATAGTTTCCCAAACACTCTGCGACACTAAATTCAAAATGAATACATCCAAATTTCTAGACGAACAGTTGCGTATCTTGGACGCATTATGACGCCAAAAGGCATTAACCCAGCTCGGTCAATTAAATAATGACAAATTTAAGCTCCCTGGGTAAAACAGAAAAATCCGCATAATATTGTAGAGCAGTTAAATGTGAAAAATTCGTTATCATCATACGTATTCGAATTTTTCTTTGTCAGAAATTCTTACAATGCAATATAAAAAAAATGTGAAAAATTAAATTAATTAAATCCTGCCCTGTTTGGAGATAAATATAAACTGGAACTGCAAGAAGCACGGATTAGATAGAGATGTTAAAAAATGTTACATTTTTACAATTAAACGGTTTACAGAAAAAATTGGTCGACTAGCGAGAAATTTGTTTAGCATTTTAAGATTAGAAATGGCATCATCCAGAAAAGTGGTATAGAAATTTATATAAAGAAACGAGACATCAATAACACTTTAAGGAGAAGTGTAGAAAATACGACCAGTATATGATCAAATATCTGTGCAAAAAGTGACTTTTCACGACGGCTATGCGCTATGGTTCCTGTCACTGTATATATGTATTTAAATGATGAAAAAACAGATATGATTTTGATTTATGGTGAATGCAAGAAAAATGCTCCCAGTGCTGCCCGTTTATACAGACGTTTTCCAAATAGAAGAGCTCCTGCCGATACAATTATCAAGAGACTTGAATTAACTTTAAGGACAAACTGGCCACCACCGAAAAAGTCAAGAGTAAGAACAGCAACAGGCCCTGACAATGAAATTAGAGTATTGGAAATGATTGACGAAAATCCTCATATTAGTCAAAGGGTAGTCTCAAGAGCAACCGGTATTAGTCTGTCTTCAGTACACCGACTAATTAAAGGCAATCAATTTCATCGGTATCACTTGCAATTGGTTCAGGCCTTAAAGGGGACAGATTATCCTAAAAGACTGGCTTTTTGTAGCTTTTTTCGGGAACACCAAAATTTGAATGTGAAATTTTATGACAACATTTGCTTCTCAGATGAAGCAAGATTTTCTAATAATAGTGGAATTAACAAACATAACATGCATTATTATGCGCAAGAAAATCCACGTTGGATTCGAGGACATTTTCAAACTATCTACTCGACAATTGTCTGGTGCGGAATATTGGGGAATCAAATTGTTGGGCCTTATTTTTTTCGCGATAGTTTAAACGGCAATACTTATTTAAATTTTTTAAGAAACATTTTACCGGTACTTCTGCAAAATGTAAATTTACAAGTAAGACAAGTTCTATGGCTCCAACAAGATGGGGCACCTGCGCATTATCATAGAATAGTCCGAAATCATCGTGATTTGATTTTGCCTAACCGATGTATAGGAAGAGGTTCAATTAATTCTTGGCCACCGAGAAGCCCGGACCTTACTCCTTTGGATTTTTTTCTGTGTGGAATGGTAAAGGAGCAAGTATACCAAGCACCAATTGAAAGTGTAGAACATTTAGAAAATAAAATACGTGATGCATGTAGATCTATCACTCCAGAAACGTTAATGCAGGTTAAAAGATCGTTTTGGGCACGATTTCAAGCTTGTGAAAACAGCGGAGAGCGACATTTTGAGCATTTATTACATTAATGTTATTGAATAAACATTTTTCAAAAATAAAATTTGTTTTACAATACTGAATTTACTTAAAGCAAATGATTGAAGTTTATGTCAAAATTTACGAATTTATACAACTCTCTACGTTTTATATTTTTTAAGACGATGAACAATTATCAATGTTACCTCTGCAAATGTATTTTGGGTTACATTTTTAATTTCGTCAGGGTCATTATCATTCGTGAAACATCCTGTATTTGTGATGATATATGTCAAAGGTGTAATAAAAATGAAAAATAACCAATGTATGAATTCGAGACGGAATAGAAGTTTAAGTAGAGCGAACAAACAGTAGAAAATATAGTCTCAGATCGAAGAACATCAAAGGATAGAAAATAATGGAAAAAGATATTAAGCGTCTGAGATATATCAAAGGGGTAATAAGGGTGAACAGAATAAGCACTGCATGAAGTCGAGACGGAATAGAAAGAGCAAACAGTGGAATAAACTCAGATCGAGAAAACTTAATACTTACTGAAGAAGTTTGCATCTCAATTACACTCAATAAGAAAAAAAGGGTAAATGAATATACATGGGTACTATTACATTTAAGTAATATGGCAATGTCATCTTCATTTTGTACAGGAAACGAATTAAAACCCTATAATAATACCTCCTCTAAATTCGTGTTTATGTAAACTACCCGTTTTAAATGACAATGACATTGCGATACGATACTGTCAGCATCAATCAGAAACTGTACTTTCCAGACTTGCGGCGTGCAGAAAACCACTCGTTTCTTGAAATGACATTAATGCAGTGGTCGTGATCGAGTTGGCGCTGTTTTATAGACGGCCAATTCCGTGTTTTATTGTTTCATTTTGATGAATGGCTAGACAGCCACGATCGGAGATTGCGATTAGAAGGCGAAAAATGTGAGCTCGTTAGGTGGCAAAGAAAAACCGTTGACGCGGCATTTAACGACTGGTTTAACTTAATTATGACATTTATTTAAGGCGCATTGTCATAATTTCACATCATTATCTGAACACGACATCTAACTGCCTACGTACGCATGAGACAGATAAATTATGAATATGTTAATGCCGGCTGCAAACTGCAACGAATAAATAGCAATAACCTCAAATATAGGAGGAGGTGCACCGAGTAAAGKGCCATTAATGCAAAATAAGGTGCAAATATAAAAAATACCTTTGATAAACAAATATTTATAAATAATGCATGGGCTGGTCTATAACACGACTATTTTATGGGTGTTTACATTTGTATAAATATTATTTATAACAGATGCTCACAAAGCGAACCTTACATTTCCTCTTAATTAACGTTTTCTACGACATACGATTTACTGACAACAAAAATGTTTATGCATTATTCATTAACAATACGTCGAATTTTCTGATGTGCGTAAATGGACAACAAACAGGCATATTGTGACAGAAGTCGGAAAATTATACTGAGTGGCCCACTGAAGACAAACCACCCAAGTTTTTGATATCTTGACTTAATTTGTCGAAAAAAATGCTGGAAATCATCAATTTTAATGAATGTGTAGCGTTCGCGTCCTAAATGGAGACAAATACATATTGTTCTTAACACGTTTTGCCGATATGATTTAAACAAGAATAAACAACAATTGTCAAACCCTTCTTAATAATCTCAGAAGCTAAACAAAAGGAACTTGATTCCTAGATTTCTGAATTGACAAGTGAAAATCGTCAACTTAGAAACAGTGTAGACAAAGAAATTTACGAATGAAGTCTTAGTCTTTCTTTGGTTAGACCGCGTCTGATTTCGGAATAAGGGCGACGTTTCGCCCGCACTTGTAAGGGGCACCATCAGGTCTGGAATAAGGAGTATGGAATATGGTACTGCAAAACAGATGAATGATGGCGAGCGGTGCGGATGAGACGCGTTGGCGCTAGTCTCAGATCGTGCCGACCATCGTATACCAATGGCGGCGCAAGTTTGCAAGTGGTGTTTGGGAAAAAGAAATACAGGAAACGGTATTATTGTGTAATTAAGTAGACAAAATAAGGCAGGTAGTACCTACAAAAAATTGGAAACCTAAATAGAATGTCAATAATACATACGCATACATGTGAGTTGTCAAATTACTATCGGAATCAAAAAACGAATGAAAAAGAAAACAAGCGAAACAACATTATACAATAAAGAAAATTAATACATAGGTACATATACACTATCTAATCACTATTACAGTCACTGTCACTACTATCTTGTAAGTTAATAATTAGAAGTTCCACTTCACTGAGATTATCAACAAACACTTCATGCTCCATATGTTAGTCCTCTACCTTAATCACGTGCTCACAGCGCTTCTTGCAATCTTCGGGTGTTATCTTGCTGAATTCTTCTTCGGCTATCATCCTTGCGTTATCCAATTTGAACGTGACATTTCTTGCACCAACGTTGTGTTTTACTGTGGCCCAAATTAACTCGATGGGATTCAAATCCGGGTGGTAGGGTGGTAAGCGTAAAACTGTATATCCATGACTGCGTAACAAGTTTTCAAACTTGTAAGTTACCTGGCGCTTTTTGTTATTTTTAATAATTTCGTACAGTTTTGGTTTCAAACTGTTTGGATCGAAATTAATGTTACGATCCGTAAGCCATCGCACCATATCTGCTTTCTTGGAATTCGACGACGGTGCTGGGTTGGTTTGCACATTATGGTACGGCGCATTATCAATAACAATGACCTTATTCCTTGGCAAATTGGGTATTAACATGTTTTCCAGCCACTTTCCGTAATACCAGAATTCATTTGTGAATAGTACTTTTTGTTCCCGACTTGAACATTAATAGGCATCCAAGTAAGACCCCTTTTCCCATCCTGCCCCTCTGACCTTTGGACATACTTGCAAATAACCCTTTTGTCGAATCATCTGTCCAATTTTTCGATGAAGTGTGTCCACTATACAGGTAAGTTTCGTCCAGATACACAATTGGTGTATTCTGACTTTGGAAATAAGAAATTCGAAGTGATCTGATGTCGTGCCTTTCGATTACCTGAATCCCATGTTGTGCAATAAAACCCTCAAAGTCTCGTTCGATCCATGCCAATCCAAGTCAGTTCGTATCTTCTGGTTTAATTGTGCTACTGTCACATGATTTCCTTCGGTCGGTATTCCGGAAAATCGGCAGTCAAGCTACACTTCCTCGGTCTGTTCTTTCCAGGAGTACTGAACTATGGTTTTTCATTATTTTCCGACGCACTGCAATCACCTTCACGAACAATCCTCTCGATAGTTCTGAAATAGATTCCCGTAACAATAGATGTCTTACATTTCACACTTTCAAGAGTATCTGAGGCACGGCTTTTATTTTTAAAGTACTAAAGCACACGGTACACTACTTCCCTCGTTTGACTTCGCAAAGTGTTTTTTTTGCCGTTTGACATCGTGCAGAATTATCAGTCACGACACGACCACGCGCGATTACAGTACGTACTACCGTTACGCCGGCACTGGTTTTTAGTTGCAAATGCGTTTGTGCGCAGCCCCCACCGCTCACCATCATTCGTCTGTTTTGCAGTACAAACCTAACGCGAGAAACGTCCGAACTGAACCAAATCCCAAAGAGGAGAGGGGTTGGTTCAGTTCGGACGTGTTTCTTGCGTTAGGCTTGTACCATATTCCATACTCCTTATTCCTTTCCTGATGATGCCCCTTACAAGTGGGGGCGAAACGTCGACCTTATTCCGAAATCAGACGCGGTCTAACCCAATAAAGACTAAGATTTCAATCTAAATCTGGCCGCGAAAGCCTACGTTTTTACAAATATACGAATTTACGGAATTGGTACGGAAAATGTCCGAGAAAATACTGATGAGGTGGTTCTGAAGCTGCAGCAAGAAGTGGGGCAAGCGAAATGTCTGGAGTGGGGATGGTGTTGTAATGGTGAAGGCTGACGGTGTTATCCACAAGATTGGAAGTGAGGAACAATTATTAAAAATTCTGTGAATTGCTTTGCTTCTTTTCAATATTTTTCTGCTTTTTACTTTTTCTTTTGATTTGACTTTCTCATATTAAAGGAATTGATTTGTCAGTTCATTAGTCCTATTTTCCAAACATATTGGTTTTGAACTTTTATCACCAAATTATGTACATTATCTTATTTTAGCCTATGGAGTCGTATATGCAGTAAACGTGCAATCGCTAACACATAATTTTCATTTGTTTGATGTTTTGATGATTATTTTTGTGACTTTGGTTTTTACCTGCTGACAATTACTGAGACGTGAGCATTCCGGATTGTGCTATCATACTAAATAACTATCACGTGGTTAGGCAGGACCGCAAATCTTAACTAAGTGGTGAATTTGCTTTTATGTAAGCAACAAAACAAATTTAAAGCTTTAGCTCTATAATTATGCTACGAGTCTTTTGAGTACTCACTTATTATATATGTTGTGTATATCGTCCGTCTTCATTAAAAAATTGCAGTCTCTTTTTGGAACAATTTGAAAACTCTTATTCTAATGTGATTCTCCTTGCCGACATAGTTTTGTGTATAGAAGATATAAATATAGATCTCTTGGATGTTAGCTCTCCTACAGTTCAGAAATATAGTAATATATTGGATGCATACGGATTACATCACGTTGTAGACAGAGCTACAGGTATTTCGTTGCGCCCTTCAACCTCAATTGATCATATTATTATTGCTTCAGATTTAAGTATAATCAACTATACCTCCGTAATTTCTGATCATGCCATTTCAGATTACAGTAGAGTCTGGGGTTGACGTTGGATAATACTTTCCGTTACAGAAAATATATAAGCAACTGCATAAAAAGGCGTTTATTAACTTAAAGCAGTCGCTTTCGCATAGAACATACTTGGATGTACGCGTTAAGAGATTGTTGAGTGACACAATGGTGTTGTCTCACTTCATTTATTGCAGTGAGGTATTTTCTTCACGTCTTGATGTAGCCACTAAGACGAAGATACAGAGAATACCGAATGCGTGCCTCAGGTTCGCTTTTGGGATATGAGATTTTTGCGGCGAGTGGCTTGCTTTTATCATAAGATAGTTTACCTTAGGACTCCTTCCTACCTCTACAATAAAATAACTTTTCGTAGTGTAGAGGTAGAGGTAAGCTGAGCCCTCCCATTTCATAACTCATCGTTGTTTGACAGATTGTTTTCAGTGCAAATTTGTATTTTACAATTCTCTTCCTAATAACTTAAAAACTCTTGAACCTGAGAAATTTAAAAGACATCTGCGGGAGTTTTAGAATGATTAATTTTGGTGCGTGCCGGGGAGGGGGGGGGACTCTGACATCTATTCATATGATAAATAGTTGTCCTAGGAATTCTGCAAATTCGCTCTTAATTAACGTAATTATTTTTCTATGCTTATTATGTAGTCATATTCAACAATTAGACTATTCTGTTTGTAATATTTTGAGGGGGTTGAGTGGAAGAGCAGGGGACACAGCTTTGTGTCCATCTGAACTTCACCCTTTCTTTTCTTCTTTTGTATAATGAAAGCAATAAAGGATATATTATTATTATCATTATTATTGATATCATCTTATGTATATTTAATGATTTTAATGCAGAACTCTTCTTATTTGACCTGCGAAAAGCCAATATACAAAAATTCCTGATCCCAACGACTGTTCTGTATGTTCTGTTTTTGTGTATTGTTCGTTTCTGTTCTATTTGTTATGTGTTCTGTTCGGTGAAGTCAACAATTGATTTGACGTATGCTTGTCATCTGTCGATTGTTGAATTATTTAATATATTTTAATATGAGAAATAGCGTGGGAGTTTGTATTTTCAACTTATTCTCTAGTTTGTGCAAGAATCAACTCTAAGGTTGCAGCATGCTCACATTTCGCACCTGTGGCACGGTTTCGTATAACTTTTAGGTTATGTATCGTATTTGTCAGGTTGTGGCTTCAGTAAGCCTACCTAGAAGCCTACTATAACTACGGTGGCCAGACGTCCGGAAAATTGCGGACATATCCGGAAATTCGTAGATAAAACCAAAGTCCGGGCGGAAATGCAACAATATGTAAAATGATGATGTGAAACATTAATAAGTAAAATCACATAAATACCATGATAAGCCCGTTAAAAAATCGTCATTGGCCGTCCTCAGTATACGTTCGTACTTCGTTTTGGGAATTGCCCTGATGGTAGCAACCACGGAGCTATAATACTCTTCTCTTTCGTTAATCGTTATACATTATCACGAGTGGAAGATAAGAGGTTCCGGAATACAAGTTAAACTTTTAGAGTTTAAAAACTCCCGCAACGAAACATCAGAAACTACACTAAAGGTATTTTAAATACCTATAGATTCTCCTCGAAATTAATAGCATTCTCTGAAGACAAACAAACATCAATTTTGGAGGAATAGGACGCAAAAAAAAGGAAAAACGTATTTTCAAATTTAAAGCAATCGTTAGGTCGTAATACTTCAGGTATTATACATAACTGCATTCAACATGGTGCAGGCGGCTTGAAATTTGATATTATAGAGCCTATAGTTCTAAAACTTTTCTTATTTATTTTCATATCTACGGAAAGAACGGAAGCGTTGAAGGACTTCTGTGACTTTGTAGATGTCAATTACATAAACACACAAGATGGCTGTCTTTTTCCTGGCTATTAACAGAATTCTACAACTTGAACTTGAAAGACAATTCTGTCTTGGAAATAACGGACGCTTTAGAAAATATTAAATAATGTTTAAAAGAAAGACTAACTAAACAGTTTCTAACACTTAAAGTGAAAGAACTACTTTCAAAATTACAGAATAACGGAGAATTCGAGAAATGTAATCAGTTTAAAGAAGAATCTTTTGCAGTTTATCCAGGATGTTTGGATTGCTTGAACAAGTGATGCAAAAGCGGATTTTTCTTGTTTTAAGTGGATGCAGTGGAAACCTGAACAAATGGAATTCGAAAATGTTACTCAAAGCATTTACCACTAAAGTAGAAAACTAATATAAATTTGATGATGTCATACTAGTCCGGAATTCGTTAACCTCTGGTCTGGTCACCCTAATTATAACTATACCAATAATTATTGATATTTCATACATTTGAAAGAGAAATAGAACCATAAATTGTTGGAAAATCTTTATAAAGCCATAAATTTCGTGACTATACATAATTTGCTCTGTAACTTCAGTACTACCGTGCTCATTGATGTTCAGTGATCGTCGTGCATATTCAGAAATCAACGCCGCCCGCGATGCATAAATCATTTATAGAAACCCTGTATAAAGGGCTTAGATCTCTTCCAGGAATGATGTGTTTCTCCTCCGGGTTAGTTATTAAATTAGTTATTAAATTTATTTATTGAAGGTTACATACGTCTCTTTTATTTGTCATGGCACTCTAGCGTTTTAGGCAGGTCACTCTGGAGTAGTATAATAAATATAATAAATTCTTTTATGTGTGTTTCAATGTGTCAACTTTCCCATCCTAGCTTTATTCCACAACGGTACAACCCCAACCACAAGATAAGCAAATTCATCAGATCATAGTGTCCGAACCAAAAGACAACTAGACGATCATAATTAATAATTGTCCAAATTTATCGGGAAGGAACCTTGGGGATATTACAATGTAATATGTATTCTTTCACAGTTTTTGGAAGTCCCTTCCCTGAGGGTTTGATTAGAAATTACATTTCTATTTGATATTCGGCATTTGTTTCAAAATATTTTTATTTCGCGAGCAAAGCCGCGGGAAACAGCTAGTATACAATAAAAGACTGTAAGTATGTGTGAATTGTTTGTTGTCGTAAGTAGCGAAGTACATTTAGTGTGCGTTTAGTTAAAGCTTTTGTACCGTACACAATGTAGTAAAGGAAAGGCATACGCCAGACAAGACGGGTTGACGTGTGGTCGAAATTCCTTAGTAGTCCGGATTCGAGCGGCGCAAGCCCAAACATTCGGGGGACACCTGAATACGAATTTTACTATGTTTCTATAGAAAAACGCATACCAACGAAGTTAAATCAACAAAGGACAGGATGTATTGAGATGAAAAACTGAATGAAACGCTGGCGCCGCCGTGTCCGGCGTATTGTGGTCTTCAGAAGTGGGATCTTTCATCCAGTACCCGTAGCATTTGTCACCTCCACGTCCCGGCATTCTTCGATCACGGCTTTCCTTCGGTCCCTTTGTCCGTTCTGATTGACACGCCGTCCGTGATAATCTCGTACTACCCGATGTTTAGTTTGCTGGGTGGCCGTTTTATAAGAGGGGCTTTTGTAACGCCGATACTTAATCTTTTTTGTTAGATAGGAATCTTGGACACGATTCGTTTCGGGTGCGAATTGAATTAAATACATTTCCCACCTTCATCAAACGAAATCCCGGCGAGATCGAATCGATTCGGGAAATTGGATTACCCTTGTGCACCGTAAAAATGTCTCCGGCAATTTATCAACCAAACAGCGCTATAAATTATTTTATGTACCGTGTGATTGATGAACGACAAATACTTCTGGTGGTTACAGCGTTCCTACAATTCTCGCACAGTTGCCTGTTGCTTCAAGTTTGTAAGGTACCACAATGCCTATAACGACGGGTTTACAGCAAACCGACTAGTTGAGTTGTAATTTTGTTGCTGTTTTTTTTTAAATAAAAACCATTTATTTTAATAAAAGTATTGTTTAAACTGAATAGCAGAGGCGGCGATAGCTCAAGTGCGAATAAGAAACACGGGGCTAGGAAGACATAAACACCAACATGTATTATATAGTAGCAAGCAACGATCTGTGAGACTGACTTATGCAGAGGGTTTTACAGCTTACTGATCGGCCGTCCTAAACTATTGGGATTAGTGGCACGCTTCAAAGTTCCTAAATGCGCCGTATTCAAAAAATCTTGTTGGCTAAAATTTTAACTTTTCCACTACACATTTTTGAAATTTATTAGTTGTGATAATTTAGCAATCAATAAAACAGAAGATTTTATAACAAATTTTATTTAATGCAGACCTGAAGCTAACTGGCGCGACCCGCAACCTATTTTTATGTATTATTTATTTATTTTTATGTGATTAATAAAAGCCTTTGCACATCATAACGAATTTATACAAATTTATTATAATATATTTAATATATTTAATATAATTATTTACATTTGTTAGAAAAAAATTAGAATAGTGCATAATAAAATTTATACACGGTATTGTTACAGCTTGTTACACAAAAAAGTAAATTGACCTCTGGTTTTACTTTTTCCATACCAGTTTAAAGTACCTATTTTTCAATACGTTAAAATGTTAATTTACTAACAGCAGTTTCATTTTAATTTACAAATGTTCACACCAAGATTTTCTGATTTATTTATTAACATTCATCCGGGGATAAATCCTATTGTCTAATCCACAATGTACGAGTTAGTTTAAAAATTTAAAGAAACTGAACATCTAAAAGACATCCCAAGGTGCAGACGCATCTTGGCGTTTTGGTATCAACCACACAACTTGGTTTGAACAATAATATTAGTATTGACGGTTGCGTCGGTTATTCAAATATTAAAAAAGAACAAATACAAACCCTACAAAGTACACCTTATCTACAAGCTAAATGAAGATGATCCTGAAAATGAATGCAGTCTTGTGCGATGATGATGGACATGATAATTCAAATTTTGCAAACATTTTATTTTCTGACGAAACTGCGTTTGGCTTTCTAAATAAACATAACTGCCACGTTATAGGTCCATAGTTCATAACTAAAAATCTAACACCTGATATCTACCTGAACCTACCGCGTGATAATATTGTACCAAATCCTTTACCTTTAAATAAATATTACGCTAACTGCTCTTTCATCTTATCTCAGGAATATGCAACAAAACTTAATTCAAACAATATTATGCTTTTACAAAACTTAAGTCTTTATAAAAAATGTTTACTAGGCTAGTCGCGTGGTTGTGTAAAGCAACAGGTATACTTATCGTCATAAATGTACAATTTTCTATCTAGAGAAGAGATTTGTTACAAATACTTTATTCTGTTCCAGTCACTGCATTTTTTTCGGCATTATTTTCTGAACTGGAATTAATAGATATCATTTAAACAGCTTATTATGGAGGTGCAGTATCTAATTATTTAATTACAATTAATTATATCAAATCACAATACTTTAAAGAAAATACTTGTTTTGCTATATACATTATATGGACATTGCTGCGCTGTAGGATAAAAAAACAAATGCGACACATAAATTTCCGTTAGAAACCAAATGCTAAGCAAAATGTATCCCACAACTTTAAATAGGGGCGTTATATGTTCTCTTAGTGTAGTATATAATATAAAGAATCTGTATGTAGCTTTTATCTTGTCAAAAGCTGGTTATACGTTGTGACACGGTTGTTTGATTACTTTTTGATCAAAAGTACATTAGAAATTGTTACGAAAACAGTATGGAATGATGTCTTCACCAAGTTCATCAAGCCCTAATCTACTTCCACTCATCGAAGAGGTACATGGCGATCGTAAAAAACATATCTACGCGAGACCTAAACAGCTGGGGATTTCTGATGTACCAGTTTAGGGATGTCCTAGTATATCTGAGAATGTCCAAAGAAATGGAGGGATGCCTAAAGAAATCTGAGAATATCCCGGGGATATTAGATGATATCTCGAAATTTTTTAAAATTGGGAATATTGCGCATGCGCAGTTCTAGTTCATGTAGGCATGTTAGACTTTACAATGAGTTAGGTTACGTCGATGGTTAACCAAGTATCTAATATATATGGTAGTGAAAATGAGAATGCGGATGTGAATACGAGTAGAATGTTGAATGATTTGCCACTGTCTAAAGAAAAAATTAGCAGAAAGGATTTTCAAAATTTAGAATTTATTCTTCCGTCATAGTCATCTAGGTAATAATAATTATTGTAATATTTCATTATTGGTTGTTGGTGGTGGTTTAACTCTTAAAGATTTTTCCAGCTGACAAAGATAAAACTGTTTCCGAAAACGAACGGTTGATGAAAGTAGTTGTACGTGAAAGAAGAAAGTCTGCACTTTGCTGGTTACTAGAAGCATGCCAAGATGCCAAGAAAGAGTATAAGTGCTGATCATTTATGCAGATTCATAAATACTTCATCTTTCAAAATTTCTCGTTAACAGTTTAAAAACTTCGTGCACACACTACAATAAATAGAAATAATTTCAAAAAAGCAAGAAAAGGTTGCATACACTGTGATGTGATGACCATGCAAATGTACATATGAGTGGTGGTATAATGGGCTGTATTGTTTTGCAGACTCCAATTGATGAAGAAGTTTTTATATGGTCTGGAAAAGCATTTATATGTGAATAGTACATTAAATATACAGGGTGACCCATTTTCGTTGTAATTATAGAGAATCTCGGTAACTATTAATTCTAGAGGGTTGCGGTTTTTTGTTCAGCTGTACCGTCGCCATTTTTGTATCGTCTTTTGTTTTAAAGCCATAGCCAACTTTTGGAAAATGTAACATTTCTCCAGCTCTCAATTTCTCGCTTGGGTACGTAGACACGAAAAAACTGTAAAGACGTTTTTTATAGATACTTTTTTTGCATCCAGTGGCGTACCCCGTAATTTTTTAGGTCACATTTTTGAGATATAACACAAACTTGCATTTTTTTAATGGAAACCGTAGATGGCTTTGCTATGGTTGAAAAGGCCTATTTTTTCTGATTAAAAAACATTGTTAGATTTATTTTTACTAATTTTGGAATTATTCAAATTCATATTTTACGTATACATCCAGGAGGCAATAGAATAAGAAAACACACGATATAATTTATATTATTAAGTAAGAATTTTAATCCTTTAAAAATAATAGATGCATATTTGAATACATACATAAGACTCCTAAGAGCGCTCATGTATTTTTTTATCGATAATCTAGGAGGACATGTAACTAATGAAATTGATTGTTTATTTGGAGATAAGTACCTACGCATTGTTTATCATCAAGTATTTACATCCATTTTGACGAAAAAAGTAAAATCTCATTAAATTATTACAAAAATTTGAATAATACCAAAATTAGTAAAGACAAACCTAACAATGTATATTAAAATGCATGTCTATGCTGTGCTGTCCGCACCGCAACCTACTGCAGATAGATCTATTTCGCTATTATTATAGCTTATCAGTTAATAATGTATACATTTTCTTAATCAGAAAAAATGGTTATTTTCAACCATAACAAAGCCAACGATGGTTTCCTTTTTTAAAATGCAAGTTTGTGTTATATCTCTAAAATGTGACCCCCTAAAAAAATTCTGGCCACTGGATTCAAAATAAAAATATTTATAAAAAATGTCTCAACAGTTTTTTTTGTGTCTACATAGCAAATAGAGATATTAAGAAATGAAGAAATGTTACGTTTTTCAAAAGTTGGCTATGGCTTTAAAACAAAAGACGATACAAAAATGGTGATGGTGCAGCTCAACTCACAACAAAAATGTAATAAAGTAATGTCGAAACCACAACGCTCTAGCATTAATAGTTACCGAGATACCCTACAAATACAACGAAAATGTGATACCCTGTACATTAAATGCGGACACATACCGGCAATAGACCCAGATTTTATGTTATTCGTGACCTGTCTATGGAATAGCCTATACAGAATGTCACAAAATAGGCTAGCCAAAATTTTCACATAGATTTAACAGTAAAAAAGAATTAAAGAAATTAAACACACTTATGCCAGTATATACCCCTTAAAATTTAAGGGTATGGGGGATGCATAACTCCGAAATGATTCTTATTTTAATTTATTCTCCTGATATCGTTAGTAAAAGCTTGTAAAGCTTGGTGTGTTTGCTAAAATTTTGAGTACAATACCCAGAATTAAAACATGAAGATAGGTTTCTTTCATCAGTATCCAACAATCCTGGACTTTTATATTAATACGGACTGGAGCTCGATTATGATGCATATTCACCTGCATATGTTTATCTTAACCTTCTATACTTTCCCATATAGAATCAGCCTTTCAATTTGAACTCCGTGTAAACAAAAAATTATACTTAGACCGAAACATGTATTAATTTTGTTAATAATAAGTTTATATTATGTTAAAAATAATACCCATAAAAATTAATAACCGTTAAAAACTGTATAATAACAAGAACATTGTCCGAAAGTTGTAAGCAATATCCTGTTCCAAATTAACGTAATTATATCTTATATCTAAGAGCTACAATACAGAACAGCTCGGGCAGATGAATAAGCGTCACAATTTTTAAATTAAGCCAACAAAAATGAATGCGTCATTTAGCCCCGAAAATGAAACCTATAAACTGCGCTTGAAATTACGCTGCAGTGATCCGAAATTACTCCTCGTGCACGTTTACTTTTCGCTTTATAACTGCAATTAAATCGGTGAAACAATAATCAAGTCCCATAAAAAGATATCTGGCGCCTTTGCACCGATAAAGGAGCAAGTTTCCCATTTCATTCAACTTTCTATACAAACCGCTTCGCCATTCACAAAACACGACTCAAAAACCACTTTCTAAAGCGATAAGTTGCTTGCTGGTGTCGCGCACCGTAAGAGTTTTTGCCGGAAAGCTGCCAGATGGACCCTTGATGGGCGCAGACCTGCAGGTGCCTGTTTCTACACCTTTGTGGGAAATATAATAACCCTCGTAAATGATAACAGTTCGGTTGTTAAGGTGTCACCGAAAGCTAAACACCGTTCGGGGAATTCCACAGTACGAGAGGCGGCAAACGGTCTGAAGGGATCCCAGGGCACGTTCGGATGACATCCTTCGCATTCCTTTCTATGCTTAGGCGTTTGAGCAAGTGGAGATGCAGAGGGAATTAGTCTTGAGCGATGATACCTACATCGTGTGGCGTTATTATACTTAACATACGACTCTTTAAAGTTGAAAGCACGGGGTGTTGACAATTCAGGGGAACTTTCTATATATAAGTCAAAAAATCGTCTTCCATTTAAATAAAATAGGAACTGAGTGTGGTTTTCATTCTAACCAAACTATTTTATATTGAAAAACTTTAACCACAATAGGTAATTATTATGGTTAGGTTTTGTCTTTGTTTGAATCCTATTTGATGATCTTTTAATTTGTAAAAGCCGTAAACAACAAAGTAAAAATATTAGATATATTCTTATACAACTGCGTCTAACTAATTTACTGCATTTACGACAGGAGTCGCTTGAAGTTAAAACTTTATGACGACCACCTTATATTGTCATGTATTAAATTAAAGGAAGTAGCGGTCGTAGTTATCAATATTTATATTTATTTTAGGGTTTATTCGACCTTAGCTTAGTTTAAAGAATACTCTTTTTTCCAACGTCAAGCTTTCGACTATATTCAAGTCTTCGTCAGGACTTCTACAACTACAAAACAATATTACCAATACATCAATATGACCAACTAATACATCATATAAATAACTATTTTTTATTATACTTTTTTTTATTTTTTAGATATATAATTTAATGATCTATTCTTTAATTTATATATATATATATATATATATATATATATATATATATATATATATATATATATATATCTCAGAAACAAACAGACTGCAATTTTGAATATACTAAATATGTTAAGTTAGTGATAGCAAATATGTATATATATTACTAAGTTGTTGCGTGTCTGATTTTTTATTTATAGAATTTTTAGTCTTTTGTATTTGAAACATTTCCAAAATCCACCTTTTGTTATAATTACTTTCAATTTCTAAAATTTTTACGCCTTCCCAACAGATAGAATGATTGTTATTGACAACACGTGTCTCTGCATCTGTCTTTTTTTTTATTAACATCACTTTTATGTAAGGAAATTCTACTTTTTAGCCATTGAGAAGTTTGTCCTACATATTTGCTATCACATACTACAGGACTAACAAAAAAATTAATTAAAAGTTTTCAATTAGAAAATGTAAAAGTTGCAGTCAGAAATGTTAAAAGGGGATATAATTTATTTAGCAAATTAAAATCTAGAACTCCTAAAAATTATCAGTCTAATGTCGTTTATGCCTTAAAGTGTGAAGGGTGTGATAGCACATATGTAGGACAAACTTCTCAATGGCTAAAAAGTAGAATTTCCTTACATAAAAGTGATGTTAATAAAAAAAGAGACAGATGCACTCTTACAACACATGTTGTCAATAACAATCATTCTATCTGTTGGGAAGACGTAAAAATGTTAGAAATTGAAACTAATTATAACAAAAGGTTGATTTTGGAAATGTTTCAAATACAAAAGACTAAAAATTCTATAAATAAAAAAATCAGACACGCAACAACTTAGTAATATATATACATATTTGCTATCACTAACTTAACATATTTAGTATATTCAAAATTGCAGTCTGTTTCTGATATATATAAATTAAAGAATAGATCATTAAATTAACGATGGATAATTGCCGGATGTATATTAAATATTTTCTTGGGAAAACAGCAAGGGTGTTAGGGCTAAATTAAGAAACGGATTTTTTAACTTTGCCTATATTTCGAACCAAAATCGGCTCTTCGTCAGGACACTAAAATTAAATACATAACAGGCACTTTTTATAATTAAACTTCTTAACACTTACTGTTAACTCCAAATATTAAAGGAAACAAAACGACGAAAACATGTAACTTTGTAAAAGAATAAACTATTACAGAATGCCGTATGGCAAAACTGAATAAATAATTAAAAGGTGTCCAACCGTGAAATTGGCAAAACTGACAAAATTTTTCGACATAATCAAGGATAGAGTTGTTGAACAAGCTTAAAATTCATGAGCGATTTATCAAATATAAATATTATTTAAAAATTCTATATATAAACTTTAAGTTGTATTATTTCTTCTTAGTTTAACACTGTCAATTTGAAGAAGTTGACAATAAATAGAACTAAGATTTTGTATATCTGACCTTTTGTTAATAGAATTGGAATTTTGTTGTATATAACACATTTCTAAAAATAAACGTTTTGATTTATTAGCTATGTCTAAAATTGCAGTATTTAGGAAACCTAAAGAATGTCCGGTACTAGATGCATGCTGAGCTAAAGCACAACGATCTGGACGTAGACGAACATCACTACGATGTAGGTTCAGTCTGTGTTGTAAAGACTGCATGGTTTGTCCAATATAAACAGAGGGGCAGTCCAGACATTCAACACAATAAATCACATTCATTTTTTTATTTTTGTCAATTTTATCTTTAAGTTTTGAGAACAACTTTTTATTAGTTTTTATATAGTATTTTGCAATTTTTAAATTTGGAACTACGTTAAATACTGCAATTTTAGACATAGAAGCTAATAAATCAAAACGTTTATTTTTAGAAATGTGTTATATACAACAAAATTCCAATTCTATTAACAAAAGGTCAGATATACAAAATCTTAGTTCTATTTATTGCCAACTTCTTCAAATTGACAGTGTTAAACTAAGAACAAAAATAATACAACTTAAAGTTTATATATAGAATTTTTAAATAATATTTATATTTGATAAATCGCTCATGAATTTTAAGCTTGTTCAACAACTCTATCCTTGATTATGTCGAAAAATTTTGTCAGTTTTGTCAATTTCACGGTTGGACACCTTTTAATTATTTATTTAGTTTTGCCATGCGGCATTCTGTAATAGTTTATTCTTTTACTAAGTTATATGTTTTCGTCGTTTTGTTTCCTTTAATATTTGGAGTTAACAGTAAGTGTTAAGAAGTTTAATTATAAAAAGTGCCTGTTATGTATTTAATTTTAGTGTCCTGACGAAAAGCCGATTTTGGTTCGAAATATAGACAAAGTRAAAAAATCCGTTTCTTAATTTAGCCCTAACACCCTTGCCGTTTTCCCAAGAAAATATTTGATCATTAAATTATATAACTAAAAAATAAAAAAAAATATAATAAAAAATAGTTATTTATATGATGTATTAGTTGGTCATATTGATGTATTGGTAATATTGTTTTGTAGTCTTGAAATTTTTTTAAATTTGAATTTGACAGAATTTGAKTTTCAAAAATATGTCTCRTTGTAGTGCATCCTGGCACTCACMCTAAATGAACTATCACGACAGACGCGCCCACAAAACTCCTGCCTTACATCACAGATACAAATGTTATAACTACTTTATACTGCTGATTGTTATCGAAACGAATTTAAGTGCTACAAACTGTTCCAAGAGTGTTGTAACCAGAAAAGAACACTAATGAACAACAGACGTAACAATAAATAATTAATATTTAAATATTTTCTTGAATGGCGCTCAATTCCATCATTCCCCAGACAAAAACAATGTCACTTCTTACATTTCTTGAAAAATACAATTGATTTTCATTTACAGCTTCTCAGCTCTTGTTGTGTACTTTTGTACTCAAAACCTTACGACACATTGGGTAGATTGTCTAATTTAGAGACATGCCATCATACTCGTCTCTAGTTGCTCTTACACAATGGGATGAAGCTAAATCAGACCAAAACATTCATCTTTGGCATTATGTGCATTGGTGAGACCCATGACGAATCATGGTTTTTAAAACAAAACCGCGAAAACAGGAATGACGTTTTAGCCAAAGATAACCGAAAAGGTCAAAAATGGATAAATGTAATAGATTTTTTAAATCAGTTGATTTCACTGCAGTGACACCGTAGTTGCACTCATAAATCAGCCTAGTATCTATGCCTTCTTGTCTTGCCACATTTATGTATTTTCCATGTAATAGTTTGCTGCTCTATTTTTCTAGTGCTTGTCCTTGCTAGTCTGGACATTTATTTGTGGGGTTTACATTTAAATTCAATGGTGTATAACCCGTATCTGATTATGTGACTGCCGCGTGTAATCGACTGTTTGTTTTATTGTTTTGCCGCGGAAGTATGCCGTCAATATGTATCAGTCTGTGTCGTGTAGCTTTCTTGTGTCGTTTATTCCTCTTCGTCCCTTCGACCTTTCGATGTTTTGTATTTCGATACATGCATTAGGATGATGCTTTCTATATTTTGTCATAAGCACCCTTATTTTACCTTAATCTCAGTTTTCATCCGTTGAAGTATTCCTAAGGAATATACGTTAATATTGATATTGCGTAGGTATTTATCGCGCGTGTTAGGTTTTTAGAGTTGAGTTTAGTTTTCATGACATCAACAATTCGATTTTTGATAACCTGCCTCAAACTTAGTTTTATTATTTTTATGTACAATTCACATGCTTTGTTCAAAAATATTTGTATGCCTCGTTCGTTCATATTGTCTATCTCTTCTCCTGCTCCTGCTGTGTGAATTAGTTTTATGTGTTCTACCTCTACTCCTTTTTCTATGTTGCATGTCTTGCATCTTTTTATTCCAAATCACATTTTTATGTCGTCGCTGAAACCTTTAGTGCTATGGATAAGATATGCTAGTTGTTTTTTTTTGTACTCGCATAGAGTTTAATAGCAGAATAGGTGGTTCATTGCATGTAACGTTTTGTTATGCATTTTGATGTGATAACCATAGGATGTTCTATGTAACAGATTTAAGAGAAGATTTAGATATATGCAAAATCAGAGGGCACTAAGTGAGTCTCTTTGGGAAGGTTACTTTATCCTTTAAAAATTTACTCCATTGTCTTAGTTTTTTATTACATTTGCCTACTTTTCGTGTCTAAAATACTATGTAATTTACACTAGGTATCCGTTAAAGGTAGATTTATTATTTACCTATTTCATTTTTATTTGATACTTCCGTATAAKGAAGTTTTCAGCAAACTCTCATTAAAGCAAATAGGTTATAAATTCACAGRCTATACATTCAAAAGTTCTTTGGTGAGCCTTATTAAAACCCAATTTCGCAAAAGAAAACAAAGACGGTAGTGACATTAGTTAAATATATAGTATGTATACTTTTCTTAGAGAAGGCAATGTTTTTCACTAAATTGCCAGCAACAACCTTACAACAGGATTCTTACATATTCAAAAACCGCTGCAAATTGAATCAATACTTCCACATCCAATTGTCAAGATGACATTTATGTTACGATTAGTCATCAGATTTTGAGCATTTTGTCTCTCAACACATTTTTTCTAAGACAAAGTCCTCGTGATAGCAAAAATATATAAATTTTAAAATCGGTTTTTTTCAAATAACTCGAAAATTATTAACTTAACAAAAAAATTGCAAGAGTGCTTTCTGATCAGAAATTTGATTTTCTGTACAATACCAAATTTTAAAAAAAATCGTACGAGCAGGGACCAAAATTGGTTTTTTGCAAATATTTCGAAAATGTCAAAATTTTGAATAAATTTTCTGACAATTTTTGTGAGAAATTTAATTTCATCACTGATGGCATTTTCATTTTTAAATATATTAAATATATTTGGAGATATTTAGGAAAAACCGTTTTCTTTAAGTGACGATTTTTTGCTAATATCTTCTAAACAGTTTGCTGCACCGAAAATTTATAAGAACGAATAATACTCGCAGTTATACTACTAATCACATACTAAAACGAAAAAAATATAAAAAAATAAAAATTTGTAAAAAGGGTAGTTACCCCCAATTTCGCCCCCTTACCGATATCCTACTTACCCTACAAACAATAGGTCGCTTTGGGTAGTTGAGATTTATACGTTTGCCACATTTCAAGTTCACATATTAAGTATTTCGAATGTTATCGTATATACAAACAAAACCACAGACACACAGACAAGAAATTTGTTTTTGCTCAAATTTTGTTTTTTTTGCGTTTTCGACCATTTTAAAGCGAATGAGCAAATAAAAATTTTTGAAATTTTTTTTTCGCGATACAATACTTCCCATCCGTTGGATGTGGAAGTAAAAATCAAGTAAAACGTCTGTAAAAGCCAAAACGCTACATCGATATGAAGAAGCTAACGCTTTTTCATTTTTTAAATCTGTTTTAATTCTAATCAGTTTCATGTGTTTTTTGCATCAGCTGTTTTTGTTAATAGTTTAGACAAAGATGTATTAAATTGAAAAGGAAAGACGTMTATTAATATGCAACTTGACAAAAGATATGTGKTCCTTACAGTTGATAATAATAAAAATAAAAGTAATAATAATAATAATACACATACAAAAGCAGAAACGAAACATCAAGGAGTATACTCCCTCAAGCAACCGACTAGATAGTCTCGGCATATCAGAAAACAGATGTGCTACTAATAACACACGATCAACGAGCGGAAGAAAAAAAGATAAATATGCATGAATAGCAATACTACCATGCAACTATAGCACCAACTGCAACATTAAAATAAAAATATAATAAATGTTAACTACGAGACAATGACGTAATTGTAAATAAACTAATAATTTTGTAAATCATTAGTTTGATGCATCCTCATTTAAAAAATTTTATTTTGTTTATTGTCCGAAACAAGGCTTCAAGTACACAGATAAAACCGTTTGTTTGGATTTATAAAATCAATTTGTTTGACTTACATTTCTTTAGGCCCAACAAATTTATCTTCAAACAAACAAATTTCATTTGTATGAATACCAGTTTGTTTGTAACTATATTACCATTTATTTGAAATCGAACAGAACTTGCGAGTTCAAGTAATCTAATAATTATTTCGTTTTGTTATTCAACTCAACTCAACTCAAACACACCTGTTGTTACAGCAAACAACATGTATTTAAACAATTTGTTTTGCGCATGCCACTAGCAAAGTGGAAGTTTGGGGTTCCGCTTCTTTATCCATGGTTGGACACCGGACAGAATGTATCAAGGTAAATCGGGAAAAGCCGCCGTTATTTGTTTCTTATTATTGTCAGCTTATTTCACTAAACAGAGTTTAAAAGTGAGTATGAAGCCTAAATGAAGTATTTGCTTAATATGATGTGAAAAATAAGGCATTCAAACAAGCACATGATCGTTAACGCAAGCTCTGTTACAAAATGACCATCTATGATCCGTAAGGATGTTAATTACGGCATTGTTTCTCTACATCTTGAAGTAGGTATATGTTAGTAAAGTCTGCTCAATGAAGTGCCCTATTTGTACCAAACTACTATTACAAGTAATGCGTTATTTATTCAGTATATTTGTAATACTAAAATGGAACACATTTATCACGCTATAGAAACCAGTAGATTTGTGATTGTCGTTTAAATTAAAATAAATATTATACTTTCCGTCTGCATTATATTCGTACATATAATAAGCAGCAAAATTTACCTTGTGAATGAATGGACTTAGGCTGATTTAAATCAGATGTTTTTTACTAAACCAATTACAGTTTTGCAGAAATGAATTGTGTGACATATTGCATTTTTAATTACAAGAAACAAATTTTATACGCTCTATAAAAAACAGGAAACCACAGGAATACACTTGCATAAAATACATAGACATATCGAAGTGGGTTAATCAACATTTATTTCTTTAACTTAAAAACAATTTATTTATATGTTTAAAGGGCTTGTTTGAATGCAATATTTATACAATCTAATTAAAAAATATATATTTCATTAAAATTCACATGCCAGTTTGCTGCAATAACAGAGATAATGAATTGAGCATATCAAGCGATATCTTTACTGCAAAGAAATATTTATTTAGTATGCAGAGAATCACTTACCTCTTCTCTGATTCCAAATAAATATTTGTTTCGGTCAAATTTAATCATATGTTTATTCCAAACATCTTCATGGTTTAGTGAAACAAAAACTTTGTTCTACAAAGGAAATAATTATTCTTGATTCAACAGTTTCAAAAGTTAATTTAAAGCTTTGTATATATTATGTTAAATAAATGTTATTTTAGCCGCTTCAAGAATTTTGAGGGCTTGAAACAAACAAATCATTTACTTCGCCATATACAAACAAATAATTTGTTTGCCATAAATATATTTTTTTCTTCCAAACAAATTGTTCTCTCTGTGTAATTGACGTATAAGAATGATCCCTAAAAAAACGCTCTGTACTGATGCCGACGTTTTATGTTAAGACCATCACTGCTTAATCTAGTTTTGTTGTAAAGATACTGAAGGATTTTGATTAAAACCATACTTTGAAATAAATGAGACTTTTCCAATTTGCATCTGTTTTCCGCAATAAACCAGTCGATTTCTTTGATTTTTTCTAAAGTGGGATCATACTTTCTAACCCAGTGAACAAATCAGATACAAGTGGTGTTTGAATTCTTAGTTTATGACAACATATACAGGGTGTCAGTTAAATGATGTCATTAATTTTAGGTGGCTATACCTGAGCGAATTTTATGAAGAAAACCTTTAATAAACGTATGTCCTAACTTGTTTCGTTTTCGACTTACAGGGTGTCAAAGTTTTGCTTTTTTTTTTTTGTTTTTTGTAAATACTTTCCGATCTAATAACCATATCTCGATGAAATTCGGTATATGGAGGTTTTTCGGGGCGAGCTATTCAAAAATGTTATCGAATTTGTGAAAACTCGTAGAGGGCGCCAGCTGCACTAATATCATGGTGTCAAATCGGTCATAACTTTTTAGCGCGCTATGTTTCGACAAGCAGCACTCTTGCAACTTATTCCCCTGGCAATTCTAAGCAAAAAAGATACTCTTGGTCGAAAGCTCTCGGAGCAACCGTTTTTAAAATAATGGCGATTAAAAGTTTCAATAAATATCATCAAAAAGATTATCGATAATTCAATAACGTAATTTAATTAACAATTATTTAAGAGAATCAAAAAAAATTAAAAACGAAACAAAAAATTTCTTAAATTAAATGTTCAAAGTGGGAACCCGCACTTGCTATGCAAGCATGAAGTCTTCTCCTCATCGATTGCCGCACACGTTCCAAAATTCCTGGAGTGTTTCGTATAAAATTAACGTTAATTAAAATTCTATTTCGCAAGTCCTCCTCATCCACCACTGGCGTTGCATAAACAAGGGATTTGAGATGACCCCAAAAGAAATAATCCAGTGGATTAAGATCGGGCGATCTTGGTGGCCAAAGTTGAGGTCCTCCACGGCCAATTCACTGTTGACCAAAAGTTGCATTAAGGTGTTCACGGACGGTAAGACTAAAGTGAGCAGGTGCCCCATCGTGCATAAACCACATATTTTGCCTCGTTTGCAGTGGGATATTTTCTAGCAATTGAGGCAATGTTTCTTCTAGGAACTGTCTGTATGTCTCACCGTTTAGTCGCAGAGGGAGAAAATGTGGCCCTATGATATAATCACCAATAATTCCCGCCCAAACGTTCACTGAAAATTGTTGTTGAAATCCTCGTTCTACAACAGCATGGGGATTCTCATGACTCCAAAAATGATTGTTGTGGAAGTTAATAATAGCTTCCCGTGAAAAATTTGCTTCATCAGTAAATAAAACTAATGACGTGAAGTTGGGATTGTTTCCTAGGTGTTGGAGATACCACTGACAAAAGCCCAGTCGTGTAGGAAAATCTCTTGGCAGCAATGCCTGTACTCTTTGCACATGGTAGGGATACAATAAATCTGCATGCAACACCGATTGAATACTGTGGCGACAGACATTAAACTGTAACGCTAATTTTCGAGTACTTGTTGAAGGATTATTTTCAACTTCTCGAAGAATTGCTTCCTCCAACTCTGGCGTCATTAGGACTCTAGGTCTCCCAGGACGTTCATCGTGTTTATTTAGTGATCCAGTATTACACAATCTAGCATGCAATCTTACAAAAGTTATTTCTGATGGAACGGCTCTGTTAGGATAACGTGCTTGATAAATTCTTCTGCCTTCTGCAGCGTTTCCATCCGCAAGTCCATAAACAAAATGCATTTCAGCTTGTTCAACAAAATTCATTTTACTAAATTTGCTAAGATAAACTACTTCAAACAAAATTGAAAGCGTCAAACTGGCGTCTGAAAACGTCAAACTGACCCATCAGGTCAGTCATGGCCAGCCATGATTCTGTTGATTAGTAAAATGAATAGGTCTTCTCATGAGTTCATAACAACTTTTAATCGCCATTATTTTAAAAACGGTTGCTCCGAGAGCTTTCGACAAAGAGTATCTTTTTTGCTTAGAATTGCCAGGGGAATAAGTTGCAAGAGTGCTGCTTGTCGAAACATAGCGCGCTAAAAAGTTATGACCGATTTGACACCATGATATTAGTGCAGCTGGCGCCCTCTACGAGTTTTCACAAATTCGATAACATTTTTGAATAGCTCGCCCCGAAAAACCTCCATATACCGAATTTCATCGAGATATGGTTATTAGATCGGAAAGTATTTACAAAAAACCAAAAAAAAAGCAAAACTTTGACACCCTGTAAGTCGAAAACGAAACAAGTTAGGACATACGTTTATATACTGCATAATGTTAGTAAAAATACAACCAAATATATTTTCACCTCCCTCAATTATATTACAATTATAACGGTTTATGTTAAAAATAGACCAAATAAGCTTGCAGTAGGGGCAGTAGAGGTAAATAACGTAATGTAATGTAAATAATTATTTTAATTAACAATCCCAAAATTGATAAATTAGATAAAATCCAGCTTATGGACTAAAACCCTATACGATAGGCCAGTTAGACATACCTGTTACATTGCTTAAATATTGAAATGTATGGGTTTTGATTCACAAGACAAATTAACCATCACTTTTATCAGTTTTCAATGACTTTTGCGTTCACATAACACGGTGCCGGCCGTTCAAAGAAACTGCTTTGTTAAAACTTTACCTGTGGTTGCGGACGGGTCCATAATGCCCTTTTAAATATGCAAATATTACTATAATAAATCATCTGGTAGACCGTTGCCCTGATTGCTGGTTTTTCTATATTTAGGGAAATACTCTACCGCTTCCTAGCGGAGGAAGACGCAATGCCGTTTATCGGCTCTGTAACCAATTGGTAACTGCCATCTACCGTGTGTCAAAGCTAGGCGTTTCTTTAATCAAGTCTTTGAGTGTACTCATATTGGTTGTAGAAACGTACTGGCGCAAACGAAACGGTAAAATCTCAAAGTGATTTTAAATTATTCTAAGTATTATAAAGTTTGCGTTCCAAGCAGAGGCTAGAAAACAACTCCTCGACGAGTCTAGGCTTGTGACGTAGATGCCCACAGGATGTCATAAGTAATATGTGCTAGAAACACAAAATTATTTATTTTTGAGGCATTAAAACATACAACAAATGCTTTCCACATTATTAAATGAAAGGACAAAGTCATTCTCATCCCATTTGGTTGAAAGTTGCAAGATTTATACTTATCCCACTTTGGTTTTCTACGTCACGCACTAGCCTTATTGCAGGGTATTGTTTTCTCTTTAAGCCTATTTAAATGTTACTCAAAATTTTGGGGATATGTGGGCAGCGATGTGTATAAAAGAATATTTTCTACCGTAATAAGCTGTTAAAACCAACACAACCCAGWTACACCTGTTCAAAACTTTAACAGAAAAGAATTTTTTTTTAAATCCCCTAGCGACCAACACATTTTTGTTCAAAAATTAAAAAAAGATACGTTCTGGATAAAGCCATTTGCTCCTGAAGATGAACTTAGGCACTTTTTTTTTGAAGGTATGGGTCAATAACTAAAAAGTTTGAATATGATTATTAATGAAGATAATTATGCAAAACAAGATTATGGGTGGATACTTACATATTGTTTCTCATTAATAGATAGATAACTAACAACACGCGCTTGCATTTCTGATACTTTTCCGATATTTGCCTAAACTTTTACCTAAAGTTATCAAACTATTTTAATCGTATGCAATTACCTCAACAATTAACCAAAATAGTTTTCGTTTTACTTATTTTATAATAATACTCAGAATTGTATTTTTCATCTCCTTTTGCCACCAGTTGATTCGATCTATCTATTTCAAAAGAGCGATAGACTCCTTATATGTTTGAAATTATTAACACATTTCGTGTACAGTCGGTTCCAAAACTAATACCGCAATCGTTGATTTTAGTCATTTGCTGTTGAACGAAAGTTCAGTGACAGTTCGTGAGTCTGTAATTTTTATTCATTTTCACACCGACTGGGCCGCATGTACCACTCTAGCAACTGTCTTGTGGAAAATGTATTTATAAATTTGGCGATTGCGAGTGAGTATTTTCCGTCCACGTACTTCGTTTATTTATGCAACTCTAGCTAGTAAACTAAACATGTAATGCAAACGATTTGTATTTGTGGGGACTCTGGTTTCCAGAAACAAGAACAAAGTTCAGCGATTGCGTTAATTAATTTGTCAACGACATAAATCAATTTACTATCTAGCAAACACATTAATAACGAACAAGTCTATCAAAATTCATTACCTATTATCTAAACCACAAAACGCAAATTGTCACCAATGATATGCACTCGAATGTGAAAAAAATATACTAATACACAGGGTCAATAACATGTCTCTAAATTGTAACAGAAAAATGTCAAATACTCTATACAAATATTTTTCAAGAATGCTCGGTACGAATATTATGCTTCAAAACCATAATATTTTGATGCTTGCTCCTTGTGTACAGGAAAGGTTTAGAAGAAAAAAAATCATTATCGCAGTCACACGCGATGACAGTGGTTCCAAATCATATAGAATAAATATTGATCTGGAATGTTCCTTTCAAACAACAAGTGTATGCTCAAACTACATCATAAAGCAGACACGCCGTTTATTAGAACACGCGATTACATCTAACGTATGCTTATTAAAATTTATGTTGGTACGGAAGATCGTGCCACATACATACATATAAAATACAGTTGCCTGCGTAAATTTTAATCCTTTGCATCGGAAAGTTAGCATGTGTGGGACACTGACAGCGGGCATGCAATTCAGATATAAAAGGATCGTCATCATTTGCAAATAACATTTTTTTAGTCCATCATAAAGACTGCTTACTAGGTACTGACTACTAACATAATCTGTCCATATCATTTATCGAAATTTAAAAATACATTTCGATAAGTTTTTTACGTCTTAAACTGTCGAGAAAAAAATTATGTTCATCACAGCCTGTTTCCGTAGACAAAGGGATTTGATATGTCTAAGCTTTCAAACGAGTGATCGTACGCCGTCTAAACGTCTGTTGCCGTGCATCGAATACATTCAAGATTGATATTTTTAATTTTTGATATGMAWTTGTTTATCTAAACTAGAGCGCATAATCAGTCAGTTTGGTCATTTCTAAACGACAGCGACCGATTTCGACCATACCGCAATTAAATCGATCCACCAATGACTAYCTAAAATCTTCATGTGTTTCTTCAACCCAGATGACAAAAAAATTTTGATTTTTTTTAAGTATATTCAAATTAAATTATACAGCCTAACAGAGAAAAAAAATAACTACACATATGTATACAGGGTGATTTTTTGAAAACTTCACACCTTAAATAACTTTAAATAGAGGAAAAATTTCAAATTTTGCAAAAACAGGGGGACAACTTTTGAGATACGTTTTTAATGGACAGCGCTTACCCTCTTAGCGGGGTAGATACCCCTTCAAAAATTTTAAATGAAACTACACATCTTACGATACATCATTTAAAAGCTTATTACGCAAGGAGTCTTGCCATGTAATTAGTTTTACTATTTTTTACCCACTGACGGGGTAGTGGGTCAAAAAGTGCATTGTAGCAAGTGGCTTATAAAATGGAATATTTTGGACTTTTTTTAACAAAATTTATTGTCTTGCAGTTACAATAAAAATTGTCCTTACTTAAGCCTAAAAAAACTTGTTAAAAAATAATTGTTACACCTAAGCAAAATGCCAAAAATACTTAAAATTTTCTTTCTACATTACTTGATATTGCAACTTGACAGTTTATACTGAATTGGCTAAATAATTATCTACTTTGTGTTTCCAATTTTTTGTTTCAACTTTTTGGCTACTTCTTTGGCACGACCATCTTTTTGTTCACATTCCTTTTTATAAATCGTGTGAAATTTTAAAGTGAGAGTCCAAGTGATAATGGTTTATTCAACTGCCGAAAGGGTAGAAATAATTTTTATTTACGGTGCTGAGCATAGCTGTGCTCGTGCGTCAGCAAGGGTGTTTAACGAACGTCACCCCGATAAAAATGTTGACGCTAGGTACATTCTCGATCTCGTGCAGAAATTTCATGACACTGGATCTGTAGTAAACAAAAAAGGGCAGGGAATAGAGTCGTTGATGAAATGGCCCAACTTGAAGTACTTGGTCATTTTGCAATGGATCCAACTAGCTCTTTGCGTAACATTTCTACAGCCACTGGACTTTCTTATTCATCTGTAAGGAAAGTTACAAAACTGCACAAATTCCATACCTATAAGATGAAAACTCTCCAGGAACTCGGCGAAGATGACTTCGATAGAAAACTGCAATTTTGCGAAATTATGACAGAAAAGATTATAGTAAATCCAAATCTAATAAAAAATATCTGCTTCAGTGATGAATGCACATTTTTTTTGAACGGCTCTGTAAATAAACATAACGTCAGGTACTGGAGTGACGAAAATCCTTATATTTTTCGAGAAGGTCATACACAAGTTCCTCAGAAGCTGAACGTCTGGGCTGGAATACTTGGCAACGCAATTGTAGGTCCAATTTTCATTGATGGGACGCTAAATGGGGGAATGTATTTAGAATTACTTGATAACGTTATTGATCCTTTAATCACAGAGCAATTAGAAAACCAACGTGACCCTGAAGGAAATCCAATGTTGGATGAATACGAATTGTTTTACCAACATGATGGAGCCCCACCGCATTACGCCATTAATGTGCGAAATTGGTTAAATCATAGATTTCCTCTTCACTGGATTGGTAGGCGTGGAACAATTGAATGGCCGCCACGATCACCCGATTTGACTGCTTTAGATTTCTTTCTATGGGATCATTTACAATCTGTGGTTTACAAAACACAACCTACTAGCCTGGACGATCTGCGAGAAAGAATTATTAACGAGTGCAGGAGGATTCCACCTGAAACTTTCCGAAAAGTGCAGCAGGAGTTCGAAAACCGTCTGTATTATTGTATGGAAAGAGGTGGTGCACATTTTGATAATCTATTGTAAGGTTTTAATTTCTATGGTTTTGTTCACACTGTTTTTGGAGTTACAAATAAATAATTTTTCTTTTTCGTGGACATGGACTTTCTAAAAAATTACATGATAAATACTTTAATGTTAATAATAATGTTAAAAGAAAATTTTTAGTATTCTGGGAGTTTTTTTAAGTGTCATATTTTTTACAAGTTGTTTGTTTAAATTTTGGGTTCTCGTAAGGACAAATTTTATTTCCGCTCTAAAATAAAATACATTTTGTTGAAAAGAGTCCAAAATATTCAATTTAATAAGCAACCTGTTTCGTAGGCACTATTAATCTATTACTCCATCAATAAGTTAAACGTGGTAAAACTAATTACATGACCAGACTCTTTGTGAAATAAGCTTTCAAATGATGTATCACAAGATGGATAGTTCCATTTAAAATTTTTAAAGGGGTGTCTACCCTGCTCAGAGAGTAAGCGTTATCCATTAAAAACTTATCTCAAAAGTTGTCCCCCTGCAAACAAAAGTTTACCTGTTTTTGCAAATTTTTAAATTTTTGCTATATTTAAAGTTATTTAAGGTGTGAAGTTTTCAAAAAATCACCCTGTATATATTTATGTTATCTGTGCAGCTAATATCTGTATTAGTGCTCCGTGACTAAAGTCACCGACTAAATATTCAAATTTCATATCCTACCTACCAAATGCCAGAAAAACTACGCAAAGTGGCAGTTTTGCACAAAAGAAATTGCTTACCTTGAAGCCTCATATCTTAGGCACGAACGTCAGTACTTGAAAAAAAAAGAAAAGGGCATTTCATTTAAAATAAGAAATACGCCTATCCGATAAAGTTCAAATCACACTGTATTGTCACGTTTCCGTGGTAATTGCCAAGTCTGATTTTCTAATTGTTACTAATAACTGAAATAAACGATTGGTAAATGGTAAAAGGCTTAGCAACCCTTGAATAAAATTTTGAAAACAAAATATGAATCTACTGTATTTTAAATGACACATCGGATGCCTAAAAATATATTACTTGGAGAGTTTTTCTTTACTTTTGTGAAAATGTTCATATTTCTATCTTCTTTTTTTGTTTTACACGGCAATAAGAAGAGTCGATTATTTATTTATGATTTTATTAAATTTATCGCCTTCGTYTCATGGTAATAAATTTGGAATGATTCCTGGGCCTGCAGCAGACAGAATTAAAATCTGATTTAGCAGAGTATCATTTAAATAACGTAAATTATTGATGCCTTCAATGCCATTTGTTCGTATCCAGTAGTGAGGGTTCCATAAAACGGACTCAACATACATCAATGCAGTGAAAAGACAAAAAGGATGTTCTGAGAAAAATTTTGCTTACCTCTTCAACCTTCAACAGCGACATACTATATTGTTAATGTGGGATTTGAAAGACAGCTGTTCATCAACGATAAAACCTGTGGCGATACACCCCCAAGTGTAAGGAAGAACATTTTCCGTGTTAATATGTTGCAGTTTATTGATAGTAGAGCAGATAGCAAAAGAGGCCAAATCACGTCCAGATATAATGTAATACTTCTACGGATGCTTCTAACAGGACTGCCCAAGGGGTGCCTACTAATGGCATGAATGGCGTTTTTATCATAGAAGCTCTTTTTGTAATGTCATTCCGGCTTTTAGTGCCCACAATAAAGCAGAAATATTTACAAAAGAGGTCCCCGCCTGTAACCGAAATAAATCTGGACGGCTTTCGGTAAAGGAGCAAGAAGGAGAGCCTTATAATTCGATTTTTACGGCCCATGGGGTCTGAACGTCAAGCACGTGTAAATTGCCATGGTTTATGTTTACACAGTAATGTATAACACTCACCTAGCTGTGAAAACATTTTTATGAGGCGGACGTTATTTTATCTTTTTGCTACCAGATTTTGACCTGCTTATTCACAACAGGCGGAGTCGTTTCAAATATTCAAGTTAAAACCGTAATAGCTATCTGAAAACTATTATAATACTTTTAAACTTATTTCTTTCAGTAGAATGAAATTGCATTACTTATTCGTTTTTCCCAAATTAAAGTTTTTCAAGATAAGACAAACAACTTTTTTAATGTAGCATTCCGTTTGTTTTTACGTGATCAATTTCTCTCGTCTATACCCGTTCCTTCAAAAACTTAATATAGTCCGTATGTTAAAATAACTCATCTTTGTATTTAAATTTTAGCATTTTAACCTTATAATAGAAACGAAGCAAAAAGACAAGGTTTGGTTTCAAGTCTTCGAAACATATTTCACTGCCGATTTAGATGCTTTCATACCCTGTTCTAAAATAATGTTAATAAAAAATGGAAAAAATAATTTTAAGTAATTCACGCTGAAAAATTTCATTATGGCCATATATTTTTTAATTAATAGTACTGTATTTAACACAACTCAAATACATATAAACGTGGAATTTACTGGAATACAAAAACAAACAAAGTCTGGACAAGTTAACATTTTTTCGTACTTTAAACAGAGGAGGAGTTAAAATAGAAATACCCTGGGTTGGGACATCGTGTACTTACATCTAAAAATAAGCATTGAAAGGCTTACACACGTTCATTGTAGTTTAAAAAACTGTTGGTTGTTAAGGCTGTAAAAAATTAACTATCTTACGTACACCCTAGATTATTTAATCAGACGCTATACTGTGTCCATATTTCAATGCCTCACTATTAGTATATAAGTTATTATATATGAAGAGATAAAGTAAATGGGAAAGTTTTTTGTAGAATTCGATGTTCGCAAAAAATCTCATTTCAAAATAATTTTTTCATTCTTTATTTAAAAAAAGTAAAATTAACCGATTTCAATTTTCCCCAATAGCTTGATAAGGTCTAATCCGACCGCTTTTGAACTTTTACATTGTGCAGTCATTTTTTAAAGGCAAATAAAAAGGTCGATTTTCATTTGTTTCCATATTATTGCTATCTTTTATTTATCTTGTGGCGGACATAATAAATTTTTATTGGTTAGAAGTCCATTAAAAAGAGTTTTTCAAGTGTGCAACATGCCCAACTAATCTTTATTTCTACAATATATAATATCTAGTTCAAAATTAAAGAATCAGATTCACTTCAACAAACTGTTCAATATGGCGACTATTCTGCTCCATACACCTGTGGAATCATCTAACAAATTTACAAATTGTACGTAATACATTTTCATTTAATAATCTCTGTTCTAATATTTTCAAGTCTCTGGTGGTTCAAAATTAAATACCTGCCACACATCTAGCCAATCGCCATTCAGTCGGTCACACTTGCGAGTCACTGCGAAGACTCGCTGCCCTAAAAACGAGCAACATGGCGACTTACTGGTCGTCACAAAATTTTCTCGCGCAAACCATAAGGTGCATGTGCTCCAGACATGGTTCCAATAATTGTTTACCTTACTTTCGAATACAGCTTTAATATTCAATACAAATCTCAATCATTCAAAACAGGTCCATTTTCGTGGAACTCTGGTAAACAAGTCTTACAGTCCTACACGTCTCAAACGACGCAGGTCTTTTGGATCATGAATTGAAAGTAAAAGCAGTCTTTTGTCACAGCATATAAATATGCTGTGCTCTCGTCGTGTCGTCTCGTCAACTATGAACGTCGTACGAACAACACCGAATCAAACAAATCAAGACATGAGTGGTTTAATTTGAACAACTTGGTCATAAACATGTCATGAACGACCCAACTCTATCAGTCACGCGTCAGAACATTGTGGGTCTCCATGGTTTCCTATGCGCGCACTGGGTGCCCCTCGGAAGCCATATTGGATGAAGTAATACTAAAAAAGCACAGATAAGTAGTGGTCACTTAGGTTGGATATCTCCTAAGGATAATTCTACTTAAAAGGATAAAGATCTTTGCCATTTTTCATGCTACAAAAATAGCCCTTTTTAGGAAAAGAGCGATAGAGGTTTCAAATGACATCGTTAGATGGCAGAAACTTACAAGTTTGAGATTTTTGCATTTTTTATCGTCTTATTCAGAATGAAAATACAATAATAATTATGCAATAGGAGTACATGACATTGGAATATGTAATATAAATATTCAATATGCTCTGAACAGTTTACAAGAAGAAGTTCACAAGTTTCGTTTACCTTTTAAGCGTTTTCTGCTTATATCAGCTTGAGATATGCTAAATTGTTTAACATTGGATATGGCTAAATTTAAGGTATCTTAGAGAAGATAAACAAATAAACGTGCGGTGGACATAGCTTCTTAATTTTTATATTACGATAAGCATTATTGATATTATACGAAAATTTTATTCTTATGGTGATAAACTGAATGGTTGGTATTTGTAGTATTATAACTTGTAATGAAAATAAAACTTAACGTTTAACCAGTAAAAATGAAATTGTGTCACATTGCGCTTAACTTATTCAAAAATTAAACATTTAACGTCGGGCGCCACCTATCGGTAGCACGTTAAAGCTTGAATTCGCCGTCCAAAAACAGAGACGCTTTCGAATCGTTTGTTCGGCATCCTGAGTGGAGGTATTCCTAATAATACCTCCTTATCGAGCATAATGCAAGTCAAAATTAGGCAATCCAAACCACGTGACCCCGGCTGAAGACAAACACTTTTTGATAGTGATATTAGAGAAGGGCGTTCTAGTTCATGTTGGTGAATAGTTCGCTGGACGTAGTCTTGCAGTTGATATAATATATACATATTACATTACACATTAGTGCTGACTTGTGTCATAACATACAACAGCTGATAATTGTACTACCTACTTTAACTTCTCCTGGTACCTATTACTGAAATGCTTAAGGCCATTTAAAAAGTACCAGCAATATTTACGTATTGATATAATAATTACATATTTGATATATTACTGCTTTACTCCAACATTTTAGTTTGCAACAAAATGTTAAATAAAAATGCCAAACAGCGAAACGGGGATTGCGAGACTGCGGCTCCATTGTACGTTAGACATTGCGAACTAGCTTTATATACATAGTTCAGCCGGCCGCACATCGTGGTTCGCGTGTCCGTTCACGAAAAGATACATATTCGGTCGTTCCTCCTTCCCAAAGGTCGCTCGCGGTTGCTCAATCGTTCAATCCGAACTGCGTTTCTGTTTCAGTCCAGTATCATACAAGCCTCTTGCCCCGTTCAAAATGAACTGGTTTATTTTATTCTGACGAACTAGATCGCTCATGTAGCGCAAATGAATAGTACACATCGTTCACTCGTTCACGAACTGCACACCTCTACTCTCTTAATGGGCCTGTTGCCCCCATTTTTTTATTGCAGAATATGAATCTACATGAAAAAATATAGACCCCTGTTATTTTTATTTTTTGCAAAGCGCTTAGTTAATGCTTAAAAAAAGATTGTTTATGTTTAAAGTTTGAATCTCTGACGTCAGCGTTCCCTGGCGCGCTTAGTGCGGTGTAACTGTGTGATGTTGCCACGCCATTTTCTGATCCTGGCATTCCTGTAGGCCGAGAAGAACTTTCTGAAATCGAAGTCGCAGCAGCGTTGCCATTTTATTCCAAACTCGCAATCGTAATTATGTATTATAAAAACCTACAAGCGAATGGATGTATTAAACGCGATTCGTTGTTAGTCGTTTTCACTGTAAATATTAAAACGTAAAATATATTAAATTAAAATTATAACTTGCAGCGAATATATCGCAAACAGAATTAATTTTATGGCAGCCGAAGGATAAGTTCATATTTCAAGTGATATTAAAACTGTAACAACTATTTATTAAGTAGGTAAACTTGTTTAAACCTGAGTTACAGCATGTATAGCTGCCATTACATCATTTTATTCAAGTCGCAGCCTTTAAATAGCAAAATCGCCTAATTTGCGTAAAATCGAACGATCTGGTCATACGAGTTTACATTCATGTAAAATTCGTCAATCATGTGTAAGTCAATTTTTGATAAATTGTCCGAAGATCCCTTCGCATAATCTTGCACAGTCTATGTTTGAACAACAACGCACTAAGTAAATAAAAACAAAACTTTAACGCGTCCTCCGTTCTCAAACCAAAACGTAAACAAAGGTACAAAGGCACAGAACCACAGAACATAAGCGTGTTCCACAGCGATAAAGGTGTCAAGCATGCAACAGGGCATCCGACGCATCGGCGAAATAGCGGAGTGCGTCTTCAGGAACGGTGACGTATCGCGAAATATTTGAATTTGGCGGTAAACCTTTAAAGGTAAAAATAAGATACAAAAAGATTAAAAATATTTATTCTATTGCCAGCTTCACTTCATTAGGTCCAAGCAAAGTCGCACATGTGTTATAATAACCATTTACTGTCAAGGGCAACAACCCCATTGCAGCGATCCATACGGCATCTCTGTGACTGACTCCCAAGCCAAGCACAAGGCGCGTAACAGACATTTTCGTTTAAAAAACACTAATAATATCTTTAAAAAGGGCAAAAAGAACTCACAACTTCACAAAGACACAAAGCGTGGCACTTTTCAATCATAAGGCTGTTTGCTATAATGACATTAAAACATTTGGTTGCCCTCAACGGCCATATTAGATTTCGTTTTGACAGGTCGTTGGAATGTTGTAGGTTATCTAAACGTCAGGTATGTGAGTACCGCGCACTAAATCATCAAGAATACGTATACAAATAATAATAGAGGACGCGTTACTGCATTAGGAATCTTGCATGTTATTGAAAAGCTCCTTTTAAGGCCTTTCTAACTAATCAAAAATTTAATATAACTTAGGAATACTAGGAAACAAGTGAAGATCGGTGGTTTCTGTTATCACCAAAAATACGACAAATGCATTAGGCATGATCTAGTTATTAAGGAATATTGAATTTTTTTTCAAAATATCTCAAAACTGAAAAAGTCAGAATGAATTTGAAATGGTAGTTGTTGAGAACATAGAATTCTGCATATATTACTCATTTAACTGTTGCTCTTCCTCTTCTAATATTTGAACATGCATATACCAATTGACACACTATAGTGTAGCTATCAAAGTTAAATTACCAAGAAATAATAATATCTAATAGTTTATTGACAAGGAGAATAGTGTATTAACAGCTTCCGCTCGTTTTCTAGTATTCCGCTTTTTGTAAGCAATGTTTTCCGTTTTCCGTGTAAGTAACATTCCTGTTGTTAAATCTGATCTAGTCTGTTTTCTAATTCATTAGATTGCAGAAGTACCTTCATTAACCATATATGTGCAACTATCACAATCTACGGAGGCTATAATTAAGAAACGAAACGCCACGGTTCAGCGTATACCCTTACAACTGAAAAGTATCTCATGACATGACAATATATGCGCGGTTTCATGTAGGTACGGACCGACGTATTTATGTTTCCACATTTCAAGATCCCCGCAATAAATTTTGGCAAAATTCTCACTGCTATCAGTTAACGTTCAGAATACATTTACATAATTTCAGCCTTTTTGTTCGCTTTTTTCTCAAAAATATCGGATAGCGGACACGTAGGTGGCGTACAGATGTTCAGTGGACACCCGCGCAAGAATGGACAATCCTGCAACCGAGGCTATCGTCCATCTGTCGCCGTGTTGCGACTACTTAACTTTCCTTCCTTATTAGGACCTGGATAGGACTCGTTGCCATTTGGTGCTTTTTAAGACACCGATTTGGCTACTTAACGATTCCGCTTTTTTTGCTGGCAGGAAAAGTATAACGTTCCCACCAAATGCGCGCGACACCCGGTGTAATATGTTTGGCTTTGTCGGCATCGAAAAAAGTTTCATGCTGATAAATTGTACGTGTCGTACACTATTACATGAAATGATAATATCGTCGTATCTAATTAAATTGTTTCATTCAATACTTACCTACTTTAAATTATAATTTTTCGATTATTTGTTTAAAATCTAACAATCTAAGTTAAAATTAGGCAGAATAGGGCAAGGTGAGGCAGCAGGGCAAAGCGGGGAAACACTGGTACAGCGTGAATTTAGCGCCACCAGCATTTGAAATGCTTCGACAGGATTGGTCGACAGTCGGTTTTGGTACCAGAAATTTTTATATCTTTTAAGAATTAAAGGCATTTTTGGACAGACAGCAGCAAGGGAGGGTTTCAGTGAGCTATCAAAATGTACTTGCCCTAGTCGGCGGCACAGTTCTTCGAAGAGGGCATTTTAAAAACCTATGTTATATGGCAAATGTTTCAATTGTTTTGGCGATTTTTTTCGTTTTGGGTTTTACTCAACTTTTAATAATAAAATATTTTTTATATAAAGGAATTGAATATGATACAATAACTTTCTGAAAATAGAATAGTATTGTTTTATTTACAATCTAGCTGACCCGAAAGAAATTTATTTATTATAATCTAAATTTTAGTAAATTTGTTTGTGATCATTTTCTGAATTTGTGAAAGGCTAATGGGAATGTGTATTAACAATCGTGACCATAGAAAACCCAAAACTAACGTCAATATTGGGTTTCCTATGATCCGTGACCGTGGATACTCAATTGTTCCGATATTCGGTTGCGGAAGAGTTAAAAAAATACCGAACAACCGATTCGGTAGCGACCTTATTTCTGCTAGCGAAATAATGTTCTTACGGATACTGATAGGTGGCGCATGGCGGCCCATGAAGGGTGTATAAATTTCAAACAAGCTAAACGACAATGTGAGATTTTATTTTTATTTCAATAACTGTAACAACAGCTAGGAATAATCTAGGTATCTAGGTTGACTTAGAAAATATTTCTCAGCAAACAATTAATTGTTTTTCGTTTCTAATATTTTACGAGACACCATCGCTTTTTTATTGTTTTGTCAATTACCCAGTAATAAGATGCAGTTATGATTGGCATACGAAATAATTGATGCTGAAATAGTAGAAAAATTGATGGCACTTTGTCAGCAATGAACCGATAAGATGACAATTCCACCTAGCTACCTTAACGGGTACTACTTCCTTAAGGAAGTAACCTATAATCTGGCAAGTTGGCATGCACCTGCGTAGATCTACCTGACAGCATAGCATAGACATGCTGAAGTTTTGGTACCTAACTAAATAAATTGATAAAGATAAAGCAAATCCCCATGCAAGCAGAAATACTCCATCAGTTTTAAAAAATTCCATTGTAACATACTTTATCAAAATAAACAGGTACTACAATGTTAGGTAGGCACCTACCTATATCATTTAAAAAAACAAAATGCTTTCTACCGTTCTATTCCAAAAAGCATAAATATTAAAAAAGCTTTCTTGCACACATTAGTAATAAAAATATATAAAAACTAGTACCTACATACAAAAATCAAGTCCTTTTTGACAATTGTTTTAAAAGTCTGACTGTAAACTCATTTTACTAAACCAAAGATGCAATAATATGCAGAGTCATATATCTAAAACATTTCCTTAATATTCAATATACAAGGGCAATGTCAATTTGAAAATCCACGCCTTAAGAGTTATCACCAACAGCTTAATATATCTAGCAGAAATTATTTTTTTTATTTAAATAGTTTGTATGGAATTGCTCAGCCGCTTAATATTTCATACCGATCAAGAGAAAACAGATTTTGCCGAATTAAAACGCTTGTATGCTTTAGATAATTAATCAATAAACCCACACGTTCTCTTAAAGCAACAGTTTTGATAACCTTTTGTCAGTGTTTACAAACACTTACATACTAGAGCCTTACCAATTCACACATTAACGTATGGTTTTTTAACGTTGTTTGTACATACGTGGGAAATTTAGCGACACCACCAGCGATTAAAAAAAACCGCTGCAAATTGAATCAATACTTCCACATCCAATTGTAAAAATGACATTTACGTTTTTAACTCTTATACTATACGTTTAGTAATTAGGTTTTGAGCATTTTTTCTCTCTACACATTTTTTCTAAGACGAACAGTCCTCGTGATATTAGCAAAAATATATAAATTTTAAAATCGTTTTTTCCAAATAACTCGAATATATTAACTTAACAAAAAAAATTACAAGAGTGCTTTCTGATCAGAAATTTGATTTTCTATATAATACCAAAATTAAAATAAAAATCGTACGAGCAGGGTCCAAAATAGGTTTTTTGGAAATATTTCGAAAATGTCAAAATTTTGAATAAATTTTCTAAGATACTTTTTGTGAGAAATATTATTTCCCAACTGATGGTATTTTCATTTTTTAATATATTAAATGTATTCGGAGATATTTAGAAAAACCGTTTTCTTTAAGTGACGCTTTTTTGCTAAGAACGAATAATACTCGTAGTTATACTACTAATCACATACTAAAATGGAAAAAAAATAAAAAATAAAAATTTGCAAAAAGGGTAGTTACCCCCCAATTTCGCCCCCTTCCCGATACCCTACTTACCCCACAAACAATAGGTCGCTTTGGGTAGGTATATTTATACGTCTGCCAAATTTTAAGTTCATATATTAAGTGTTTCGAAAGTTATCGTGTCCACAAATAATACCACAGACACACAGACACACACACAGACAAGAAATTTGTTTTTGCTCAAATTTTGTTTTTTTGTGTTTTCGACCACTTTAAAGCGAATGAGCAAATAAAAATTTTTGAAAAATTTTTTAGCGATACAATACTTTCCATTCATTGGATGTGGAAATAATTAACCTCCGTGGTGTAATATAAAGAAAGAAAAAGCATATCTACATGGATTTTGATATTAACGACATAATTGCATAATTTCCTAGCCTGGCGACTGTACACCATTTAGCTTCAATAAGAATTCAACAGCCTTAATGAATATTTTATATCTACTTGCCAAAAGTTTCCCAACTTTACACTTCGCCTCTTTGATCTCTTTGAAGTAGCATCATCGAAGGTCCGTTTCCTAAATTGGTAATAATGACCACACTATGTTGTTGTACAAGTAATCAGTTTCTCACAACCTACTTCCCGCTTTATAAATTATGGTGTTGTGCTGTTTAAAATCCATAATACAAGAATGCTAGCATTGAACTCTCGAGAACTTGTTTATACCTTAATCACTGTCGGACAAGGCTTTTTGTGCCATTTGTTTCTCTCTATTCATAAACGCCTAATATGAGATTCTCATCAAGAGCAATCTGTAACACAGATTGTACTACTTTCATCAGTTTTCCTAAGACTCCAGTCTCATTCGAAGCCGCTTTGACTATTTTTTACCAAGAGTAGAAGTAACAAATTAAAGATAGACAATTTGGGTAGTGACGTAAGGTCTATCTTTATTATTTAAAAAATCCCCTGTCACGTCCGTGTGGATGGATAATTTTCGTAAAACCTGTATGTTGCACAGGTTAACTGTGTTGGCTATACTACACTTCCTCAATTTTGGTGGAGGAGCCGCAGTACAACTCATTTTGTTGACCTAAAATAGCAAACGACAATTAATTGAAAGAACAATGCCATGCAAGAATATTAGTGGTTTAGGAGCTTTCGAAAATTTAATAAAACTATGGAATTATATAGAACATTTTTGAATGAATTTGTATACCGCTGCGAAACCTATATATCCAAGAACATTTTTTTAATCATAAAAATGCGTTATATCATATCAGGGAAACATTTATGACAAAAAGAAAATAAGAAAATGAAATACCCGTGATAAATATTGGGTCATGGGGGTGAATTCAAAAGTAACGATCTATAATAAAATATAGTAGTGAGTAAATAAGGAACGGTGGTGGATACAAAGGAAAAGGAAATGGTGTACGAATTCAAAAACAAGAAACAGAAGATAACAAATAAGGAATGGAAAATATACCAAAATATGACGAATTTGATTGTTGGAAACTGCACCGCAAACTACAAAGAAAAGAAATATTGCACCTATATAAAAGACGTAGGTTCCACCAGATAAAAATACTGTAAAGTGTGAAGTAAAAATTGGGCCGAAGAAGAAAGTTATTAACCAGAACAAAAGGGTTAAAGAAACTAAATGAGTAATATGAATAAAAACTGCAAAGTTGTCAAGAGAATTTGTAGGGAACTAATAGAAGGTGTAATAAAAATTGTACAGCAAGATGTAGTCATTATAGATAGTTGGGGATAAATTTGAAATATGTACAATGAAATTCGGAAAAGTGAACCTACACAATTGACCAATTTATACTGGCTTTCAGGAGGTAAAAACTAAGCTGTATAGTAGAAAGTATTGTGTAAGTTACAGACTTGTTGTGTAGAATACAACAGAAGATAGTAGTAGAAGCGGTATAAACAACTTAGCAAGACGTAATTTGTGCAATACAAGCCATGAAACAAAAATATATGTATAGGCATTACATTGCTGATTTACAACGTTACGATTCTAATAAAAGAAGTATATGCTTGGATGCATGGAAGGGGTAGTTAGTCAATACCAAGAAGGTCTCAAGGAAAAGATATCAACAGTGGACCAAAGTTTTCACTTTAAGCCATATTATGGTATAAGGCAATGAGGTATGCAGTTAAACTAGTTTGTGAACATTTGATGATGTGTTGGATTAAATTATTAGATGCTATGAAAGTGCCAAAAGAATCAATCCAATTAATGCAGTAAGACGGTGGCATAACCTCATATATCTCAAGCAATAGGCAACTTCATGTAACTAAAATGTATGCCTATGCTATGCTACCTGCCCCGCAACCCACTGCGGATATGTGCAAACACGATAGCATAGAACTGGTTTTGATCACAACTGATTGTGATCTCAAAGTGAAAATTAAGAAGAGAACATAGGTAGCGAGTAGGTGTTTGAGTTCACTGCGTAGCAATATCAGCAAAAGAAGCAAAAGGGAAATAAACCACAGTAAAGTATGTTCTGGTAACATGAATAGGGCAATATAGAAGACGGAAAATAAAGAGGTCACGACCCATTTCCGAACACTTACACTGTCCATGACGCAAGGGCAAAGAGATTAATGTGGCTGATTTATACAATAAGAGCTGAAAGATTTTCAACATTGAGGAAGAAATATTCAAAGTCTCCTGATAACTATAACCATGGATATCAGTATATAGAATGTAAAATTGTCCAAACTCTTTACAACCCCGTCAAACTTGTAATTGAATGCACAAATAAATAATTATTCTTAGCTGAAATAATAAATGAGTGACAGCGGATGTATTATTGTCATGGTTCATCTAGTTGAATAGTAGTCCGACATACCGATTTGTCCTTGATGTCTCTAAAATAGGTTGTACAATGTACACATATAACTGATCAATAATTTAATTAGCACATTCGTAGATAACGATAAAACATAAAAATCGCATTGCATGGCGCCAAGAAGGAGATGGCCTCAAAAACCAACAACGAAACACTCAAGTACGCAGAGCGTTGCTAATAATGATAGATAAATGATAATTCATTACACAGCTATCTCGAACTAAATTGATTTATTTGTAAAAAAGCACCGGAAATTTATCCACAAACTGATGTCAAAGCGTTTGCAAGACTATAAACAATAAACAGTTATGACGATATTAATACTACACGATAACCACCCACTGCAGTGGCGTAGAACGAAATAGTTGAACCAGTACGAGTGAACTTTGGGACAAAAATGTTGCATCGCTTCACGCAAAACGTTATCTCTTGCTGGCAGTTAGCACGTGGCAAACCAATACTAGTTTTCAAACTTTCCAGACAAAATTTTTAATATTGCAGTATGTTTCATTGGAACAGTCATTTGCTCCTCAAAGACTATATAAAATTAAATAGTTTCAGCATACATCGGCAACATAAACTTGTTCAACATTTTTGACATATCTTGTTCCTTCACGGCAAAAACTTAATTTTGTTCCAATAATCAAATATTTTTTGAAAGGTAGTAGGCGGTGTCTCCCAAATGAAATTATTGGCTCCTTCTGTATCATTTAGCCATACTTTTTTATCGCAGAGCTCGTTTATCAGAAACAACAATTTTTACACTTTTTTTCGGTTTGGTGATATCCATTTCCTTTCATGCAAAAAATAACAGAATACCTTTGTTATCCACAAATACGGTATTTTTAGAGCATTCTCTGAAGAAGGAAGTATTCGCTCGGAAGCAATTACGTCCACAATGAGCTCGGCTCTGAAGATGCTCACCACAGCAGTGGGCGAAACATCAGTGAAGAGGAAATCGCCACGACCACCATCAACTAACCCAGAATCATTTACCAKTACGMACTCCTACCATGAAGATCTTATCACTATATCAGTTAAAATAGAATTACAGTTTTTTTCCTGAAGTTTGCTTCTGAAGATACGAATTAAGAAAGTCACAAGCACAAAACCAGCTTTCTCGCATGTTTTAAGGGTATAAAAGAAGTAGCAAAACGATTCGCAAAGTGATTAATATTCTGACATATAGTTCACTCAATTTCTGGTGTCCCTTGACTTTGAATGTGCAATAGACGAACTTTAGTCTTCTTTGAAGAAAAACACTTGCTCTGCGGGGTTGTCAGTTGCAATAATTTATTTCCATGCTATACAACTTTGTTACGAAACATACTTTTGTATTAAGTAATAATTGGATATTACTTGGTCATTACTATGCGTGATTTCAAGTGGAAAGCTATTTCTCACAAATAAATGCTAATAAATCGACACCATGGGCATACGCTGACATAAATAGTATGAATAACGTCCAAATAACTTGGGCAGCACTGGCATAACTAGCTGCCGCGCTTCTCGCATGCGCGGGCGTGCTTCGTTGTGGTTTATTCAGATAAGTGTCAATGACATAAATTACAATTGAACACACTGTTTGCTTTCTATAAAAAGTTATCAAGACAAATTGAGTGCAATCTTTTTTGAGACTCGCTCTTTTTCCTGTTTTTGAAGGACCATTAGTAATTATTTTGGGAAAAGTATGGTTATGAAAAGTAAAAACCGATGTTTCCATGTTTGCTGCATATCACCGACGTCACGGCGCAATTTGCTTAAAGTCGAAGGACTTGTGGAAATGCATTTGCTATACGTTTCCGTTCGTATGTGTCAGATTAGATTGCGACGTAGCTGCAACATGCTTAATTATTATGTTATTCGACGATTTTGCTGCTGCCATTATTTTTTTTATTTTGCTGTTAGTGGCTATGCTCAGCATGAGTAGGGGCGTCTTTACCTGTAATGTATATTGGTCTAACACAATCACAACATCAACCACCGTATTTATTAGCTATATAGTTTTGTGGTTTATTTTTCATGCAAATAAAATTTTGAAACTCAAGTACGGTTCGGTGCGTTCCCTATGACGGTCGCCACCAAACCCTACGTTCAGAACTTAGAACAAAATATATCACATTGAATCTGAGAAGCAATTGTGGAGGATGTATCGTGTTGCTATTCAATTTTTTTTATATTTTGTGAATGTGTTCAAATAATATAAACCCAGTAGAACTGCGGAAACAACTTGAAACATTTTATAATCCTACTATGCAAATAAAAAATCAAATCCATTTTATAACAATCAGATTCTGAGAGTTGAAATTTTGTAGCACTCATGCTTTCCTGACAAAATCATGAATTATTGGCTAATTTTTTATGATTTTGTATTTTTTCACATAATTTTATAATTTATAAAACAACTTATGTATTCTACTTATTTCTGGTAATAACTGTAATACAGTTAAAGACAGATATGGGCACATACACATATAGTTATAGACGTATTACAGGATATTCTGCATTTTGATAAAGTTATTTCACCCCCTCCTTACTTTGTTCTTAATGGCATCGCACCATGTAGCTATGACCGTTGATTGACGTATTCTTGAAGAATACGTCAATCAACGCTATGACGATTACCAGCTATTATACACCCCTAAGTATTTTGCGTACACAAATTTAAATATCCAAAAATTTTAGCTTATTAGTAGTTAAAGAAACCAAGATAACAATGTTTTTTGACGCCTGGAAGATCCTAATACATACGTATAATATCGTAAATACTTGTAGCGATGCCACTGGAATATTTCGCTAGTGTCGCCAAGTTTGTCAACATATCCGATTTGAGGAAAATTCACGAAAAGGGTCGATGCGGGGTTCAAGGTTTATTAGCTTTTGGTGTCACGTTACAACGCATATCTGACACTACATGTTTACTTTTGTGTAGTTTGAGTTTCAACAAAGCAATTTAATCCAATCTACATGCGGAAAATTCTGTTAGGAATGTGATAAAAATTAGCGTAATTTACGATATGTTGACTATTGTGGCTGATAATAAACACGAGGGCATTCATTCAAAACAGGATATTTGGCATCATGTTGTTTTGTGCCTTATATCTTACTTTTCAGTTAAGACATGTTTCATATGCAGCTTCTTATGCATATAAGCCTATATTTCCTTTTTGCATTCATTGCACATAATTTTAGTTATATAATTAACTCGTCTTACTTCAGGTTGTAATGATAACTTCTGCATCAATATAAGTTCGCATCAAAACTCTAATTTAGCCTTACAAAATTTGATCCTAGCTTAGACTTGAATTTAAGTAACACCTACGATATATACCGTCAGGGTACATTTTTAACATGCTACTATTAAATGGAACTTTTAAATATAACTCTTACAGTGGACGACACTTGATTCCAACGATAGTAATTAGTTTAAAAACCTTTGCACATTCAAAAGTACATACATGTAAAATCATATTTGCAATGTATAAAATGCAAAAAATGAGCACTGTAATAAATGTAAAGCTGTAGAAATGTTCAAAACCATTTGTAGATAACAGAGAACTGAATATAACGGTTTAGCCTCTGATTTATGCTTGTACTATTGTTGATATGATTCTTTTTAATAGGTTAACGAGAGTAATACGAAAATGACCGTGAATGTTATCAATTGACTTCAATTTTTTGTTTTTTCTCTCTATGAAAAATAATAAACACATAAAGCAAAACAAAATTTTAGAAGTTCTTGTCATATACTTAACTCTAAGATGAGTTACGCGCTTATATGAGCTAAATCGTGCATAATACTATATAAAATTATTGGTACTGCCTTTTTCATCAACACTATGTCTACGAACCGTTTTTAACCTGAGTTCTCTTTAACGGCTCTATATAAAAGGTAAAATATACTTCTAATTAAACTGATTTCAAGAAAATTATAATTAATATTTAATTCAGGAAGTCACTGCTAAATACTTTTCGGCAAGTCTGGACGTCGTGAATAATAAAAGTAATAAAGATTGCATAAGTTTCGTCGATCACAAATACTTTGAAGTTCTAAAACACTACAAACAATGTAGTCGTACGCCATCAGGTCGCTAATGAAAATGACGAACAGAATGGGCCCCAAATCGGTTCCTGAGGAACTCCGTTACTTACTTGAAGTCTGTTTTACTCTTTTTCTTCACTCTGTACTATCAGTGTTGTCCCGGACTAGTATGACTTCAGCTCGCAAAATTAGCTATTCATAAATATGAGTTATTTTCAAAATTTATAATCTGATGTCAAACACAATACTGTAATCGTCTAAATCGGTAGTTTGAGAAATACTACTGAAATAATTACCGAACGCGTTTACAATATTTTTCCCAATACACTAATATAAGTCCAAATTGGTTATGGTTTTTCTTAATCTCAATAGGCAACTTTTATAGCAGTTTTAATTTTACTTTTAAGGGTCAGTGTAAAGTAAGATATCAAAACGTGCTGACGTTTCATGTAATGTATAATATTTGTAGGCCTTTATAGGGTACGTTATTTATTCGTACGTGTTTGCAGAGTTAAAATATTAACACTTTTCATGAATCACGCTAAAAAAGGTTTTTTAAGGCTTAGCTCTGGTTGAGATACGAAATTAACAGAATATTTTAGTACAGCGACAATGGTTAAGCTAACGTCAACGATAATCCAGAACGAACTTCTCGAATTCATGCATCATATCTACTACAAAGAAGTAGATAATCAAGTGGAAAAAAGGCAAGCCAGTGCCTACAAACTTAGGCTGAAAGATACAGATTTAATTTTTTGTCAGCAATTTTTCATAGAATTATGCCCAACGTAGAAATAATTGTTTAGCAGTTACAGTCGATAAATATACACCCACAATAAAAGCTGTAAACACTTTGAATATGCAATGCAAAAAAGGAAATCAAACGGACGAAATATTGAAGAACTGCATAACTCACATAAAAAGAGACTACCAAGCTTTTTGAACTAGTAGATTCCCGCCAAGAAAACGTATATTATTACAATGTGGTAACGCCGCTAGATAAGGCAACCAGACTTACACGTTCGTGTGTTTGCGTTGGTTGTCACGTTCTTTTACGTTCGCGTGAATTCTAGAAGATTCGATGCTAGACAACCAGATAACTCTGGAAACATCTAGAGAAACATCTCTAGAATTTTCCACAGGAATATATTTAAGCCCAGCGAAACGAGCGCGAAGAGATCTAATTTGAAAAGCTGTGTAACGAGCGAACAAAAGCGAACCAGTTGTTCTAAAGTGTTTTAAATTATAGTTAGTGCAGATAGTGTTTGCTGAACTAGTAGTAATGTTATAATAGTAGTACTAGTTGTGTTTGGATTTAGCATATTTTGGTACTAGTGTTTAGATAAAGGAAGTTAAGTTAGAAATCAACATTTTCAAACCCATACAATGTAACAATATCAAACTCTGTGAAATTGAAAAGATTATTCATTCTAGGAACAATTTTCCGAATTATCTACTAGCAGCAGTAATAGGAAATTATGGAAATTGTAGTCACTTCACATATATCAACGTTTGAGGCTTTTTCAATGCTGAAACGGGTTTAAAAAACTTTTCCTAGAAATTATTTTAAAGAAAAATGGGAAAGCAGTTAACAGATAAACAATTCCTTAACAATATCGACAATTTTGCAAACAAAAAACTGCCCAATGGATTATCTGTCGCTCGTTTTAAAGTAATTTAGTGACTTAAGTGACGATCGCGCTGAAGATTAGTGTCCGTTTCTTACTAAGTAACTCGTTTTGCATGAAAACGTGTTTCTCTCGAAACAATGTATAATAAATAATAATAATAATAATAGTAAACTACCGGTTTATAATTTATCACATTAGTTCTAATATCTAACTCAATGAATTTTTGGCACCTTATGATACGTGCACGAACCACCACTGCAATGTATTAGAACACCCATCGCCTATAGCAAGTTTTGGCTGTATTTTATAAGTAACAACATGCCCTAAACCATAAAGAATGGCCGGATATTTGTAGGAGCTAGACAATTGAAAATAAACTGATGATTGTTTTATCCAAAATATCATTGGAAGAATTCAAAGCAGTGAATTTCCATATAGTCCCAATGTAATGCTAAATAAATGTAATACTTAATCCTTTGCGAAACAAATGCCCAGTATCGAAGTTATCATTAATCTAATACAAATGTACTGGTGGCTGAAAAGTATAACCTCGGGTCTGAAGCAACCGTTATAAAGATCTCATTCATCTAATTAACTGTATTTTCTCTTTAATAGAGGCTCGTCATTTCAGAACATATACGTAGATGTAAAACCCACTATGATCTTGCTCAGCAAAAAACCAGTGACGTTAAACAAACTAATTACTCCACAAAGTGATATTTGCAACTACAATATTGAGTCATAGTACAAGGCAATTTAGACTTTTTCTGCGATCTTAACAAAGCAAAGAAGAAAATTTAAACATACGCAACCATGCATTGGATAGCTGTAATTACGAATAATGCGATATTAGAAAATAACAAATTAAAAATAAACTTGGGTTATACATTATCTACTTTTAAAAATCGCAGCACAGCTAAGTAAATTTAAAATGAGATTTATTCGAAGGTGAAATAAATTCCGTCAGTCGTTCACTACGTGGATACATCTTCTATCTATTCATCTTAAAATAAACTACAGGTTTGTATACCTCGTCTGCTCATTCATTAATTCAACAGCCATCGAGACACTCAAATATGCACACTTCAAGTTTGTGTAGGCCCAAGTATTATCCAAAGCAGGAGCGGAAAATTTCACTTATGATAGAATGTAATATGCATAGGAAGGCTGAGGAGTTTTTACTAGAAAAGCTTCAATATTGTATTGTCGGTTGCTTATTGCAGTTTTCCCGATTACTTTTGCAGTACTATTAATGTTTATGCATATTCTCATTCAGCTTCTTAAATCATTTCTTGCAACATAAACTGTTGATTTATAAAGTATATAACTTACTTCTATGTGTTTTGAGTACCCAAACATGCAGCCTTTGCTGGTATGCAAGTTGTTCTAAAATATATCTGTGATATTCGTGGAAATATTTCGCATTACAAAAGTTAAGGTAATGCGTAGTAAACAGTAACTGAATCCTATATTTAAATTTTAGCAACGACTGCGACGTAGGTAGCACAAATATGAGGGATTAGAAACAAAATTTATTTCYTCCTGTTGCAGTGTATCCTTTGATATTTACTGCACCTTTCAAATAACACGTTACGCTACAAGAAATTAGGATAAAGTTATGACAGTTTGATTTAAACGTTGTGCGGTATATGTAACATACCAAAAATTTTACTTGGACTACGCGGCATATAATATACACTATAAAATGTTGAAATAATAACCGGCGACCCCAGTCCGGCCGGTTGTGTATATTTTAGAGGATAGTCCATGTTAATTTACAAAACTTCGACGTTACACTTTATGAGCTTATGTCAAAAAAATGTCATTACTTGATGTGTAATTCACATCAACAAGTCCATACTTAATTGTTTATTGGTCCTGTCAGTCTATGGCAATTTGCCAGCTCATAACTAAAGCTGGGCGATACCGATACCGGTGCAGTATCGATTCTACTCAAAGGTATCGAAGTATCGAAAGTATCGAAGTATCCAAAGTACCTAAAGTATTGAATGTATCAAAAGTGTCAAAGTATCAAAAGTATCGAAAGTATAGAAGTATCGAAAGTATCGAAGTATCGGAAGTATCGAAGTATCCAAAATATCGAAGTATTGAAAGTATTGAATATATCAAAGGTATCAAAGTTGCTTCAGTATATATAGGTGTTATAAATCAATGGTTAAATTATTGAAATAGGAATAGTTTGGAATATACTGAGGCGCATGTACTATTCCATATATCCAAGCAAAATTATCTACTTTTTATTTATTTGTGTTTTTAAAGTGGTTGTAGGTAGGGTTGGGCGATACCATTAGACAGGTATCGATATTCGATATCGGTGCAGCATCGATACTACTCAAAAATATCGAAGTATCGAAAGTATTGAATGTATAAAAACTATCTAACTATCAAAAGTATCGAAGGTATCACAAATATAGAAGTATCAAAAATATCGAAGTATTGAAAGTATCGAACATATCAAAGGTATCAAAGTTGCTTTACTATACATATATAGGTGTTATAAATTATATCTATTACGTAACCATCTACATATTTAAGTAACCTAAGCTAAAGCTAATCCAAGCAAAATAATCTACTTTTTATTTATTTTGTGATTGTAGTGTATTTTTGATGCATTTAATGGTGTCCCATGTCCATCTACCTGTTTATGTAGATGTAAGTGGTAGATAATCATAGCACTTAATAAATAATAACTAATAACAGCCCTACAGCTTGCTTTAAAAACACAAAGGTGCTTTATAGTGAAAAACACAACCCAACTTTTTTACACATAAAATTATATTTAAATATAGGTACATATAATAAAACATACTACATGCGTAAAAATACTAACATTAAAAGAAAGGTCAATCAACAGGAAATTAAACTCGGTGATAAACAGAAACGTAATTATGTATATAACTATATACAGGGTGTAAAAAGTATGGAGACACTTCGAAAGAATTTAGCGAGTATTGAACAAAAACGCTTGGACAGATGTTTTTATTTTTTAAGCAGGTTATATCTAATATTTAATTGATTTATGTATTCAGTTGTTTGTAAGATATATTTTTTCAACACATTTATACTTTGGATACCTTTGAATACTTGAATATCACGACAAAGTCGTATCGATACTCGCTACCGGCAAAGGTAACGGTACTTTGAGTAAGTATCGATACTCTGCCCAGGAGCCCAGGCCATATGAATGCTTCGATATTATTAATATATTTGATACTTTCGGTACTTCAGATAATTTTGAATACTTTCGATACTTCGATACTTTTCAATACATTCGGACTTCGATCCTTTTGAATATTTTCGATACTTTTAAACACTCATACTTCGATACTTTTAAACACTGATAATTCGATACTTTTAAATACTTTCGGACTTCGATATTTTGAATACTTTCGATACTTCAGATAATTTTGAATTCTTTCGATACTTCGATACATTTGAATACTTTCGATACTTCGATACTTTTAAACACTGTCGATACTTCGATACTTTTGAATACTTTAGATGCTTCAATACCACGACAATGGGGTATCGCTACCCGATACCGCCGACGGTACCGGTACTCTGAGTAAGTATCGATACTTTGCTCTGCCCTACTCTAACTTTTTATTAATATACATATAAATCGAACACACACAACATCCATGCTCCAGGGACTCGAACTCGCAATTTCAGACACCACCGAGGCCGGTCCCAAAGTTTTGTACGTTAATTATCAAATAGCGTGGTGATACAAATTTGCCTCAGACCCCCCCACCGCTCCCAAATGGTTTCGCTTAAATCGTAGATAGTGTAACGTGCATTTGTATAAATTAACTGGTAAGAGACTCTATTTACAAATATCTTTTATATACATTTACAATATTTTATTCCATAATTAACAAAACCTAAAATACGAGGCATGTTTTATAAGTAAGTATCGTTTTGCGATTCCGCCGCCGCAGCGCTACGGTCGGCGTTCCGCGCATGCGCGCTGGTTACCTACATCTCTTGTCTACGCACTGACGCCATTGCAGTTTGATTCTTCATTGTATACGTTGTTTACTGAGTGTTTAAGATGCATCCGACAATCGTGAGTCCCGCCGATTGTGAAGTACGGGCTGTTATACGATTTCTTAGTGCTAAAGGCGTAAAACCGATCGATATTCATCGTGAGATCTGTGAAGTTTACGGACAAAACATTATGAGTGATGGAATGGTAAGGAAATGGGTGAGAGCATTTAAAGATGGCCGCACAAATGTGCATGATGAAGAACGGAGTGGGCGTCCTTCGGTGGTTAATGAAGATTTGGTGCAGAAAGTGAACGAAAAGGTGAGAGAAAACAGACGCTTTACAATTTCATTATTGTGCGACTGCTTTCCTCAATATTCTCGTAGTGTTTTGTATCGCATTGTGACCGAGAACTTGAATTACCTGAAATTGTGTTCACGTTGGGTTCCGAAAATGTTGACGGKTTTGCACAAAACCCAACGTTTAGGCAGTGCATTGACTTTCCTTGAGCGGTACCACAATGAAGGTGAAGATTTTTAGACCAAATTGTTACTGGTGACGAAACATGGGTGGCCTACGTCACACCAGAATCGAAACAACAATCGATGGAATGGCGACATTCATCATCACCCAAAAAAGTGAAGTTTAAGCAAACAATTTCTGCCCGGAAAAAATGTGCAGTTTTTTGGGACAGAAAAGGAGTATTGCTAGTGGAGTTTCTGCCTCGTAATGAGACAATCAATGCAGCGTCTTATTGTAAGACATTGAACAATCTGCGTCGTGCAATCCAGAACAAAATACGTGGCAAGTTGAGTAAGGGTATCGTTTTGCTGCATGACAATGCCCGTCCACATGTGGCTAATCGGACCAAAGATCTCATCAAATCTTTTAAATGGGAAACTCTAGATCATCCTCCATACAGCCCTGATCTGGCGCCCAGCGACTACCATTTGTTCCTGCACTTGAAGAAACACCTGGGTGGTCAGCGTCTTCAAGACGATAACGAAGTCGAAACATTTGTGATACAGTGGTTAACAAGTCAGGCGGCAGAATTTTATGAGGAGGGTATTCAAAAACTGGTGCCACGTTATGACAAGTGCCTCAATATTCACGGAAATTATGTAGAAAAGTAGATTAAGGTACAGGCTTTCATGTGAGATAAAATTATTGCGATATCTTTGCACGTCTTTTTTTAATTCCAAAACGGTACTTACTTAAAAAACATGCCTCCTATACAAACACAAACTGCTTGTGTTCATATACAGACAGCTACCTACGTCCTCGAATATGAACTGAGCTCTGAAGATGTTCAACGCAGCAGTGAGCGAAACGCCAGAAAAGAAGCAATTGCTATGGCCACGGGCAACTAACCAGCTGAACCCCGACTAGGGACTCCGGCCATCAAATCGAACAAAAAGAAAATTTCCTACGTATGTTTAGGTTTTATTAACTGATGAATTTGAGTTCTGGAAAGTGCAAAAGATCTGTGATAAGCAATGAATTTACGTTTTAAGGGGAATGTAACGTATTATACTATGTGACTGCGAAAGTGATGTCTCTACCAAACCCATAATATTTCATAACATTTAAAAAAAATAGCAGATTTTGGTTGTTTTTTTCACGATGTTTTGTAAGTTAGAGCGTATTTCGTTGAGATGTACATACAAAGGAGAGCCTTTACGATGCTCAAAAATCCATTGGTTTACAAACAGAAAAACACTATTTTCATAAATAAAGAAAAAAACAAGACAGCCTAACAATGCCGGTCCACGCTATACCACTGTCGGAACAAAATGTGTGCCGGCGAACCATCATCGAACAAGAACAGAACTTTGTGCAACTTTATGGTTATGTATATTTCGATTAAATACGCCCTAAAAGAGGCTGAATTTGTACACGAAAATGTACGTACGTCTATGCGGTATTGAAAAACATCCAGGCGCCTGCCTATTAGTCATTTAACAAAAACCCATTTTTGGGGCACTATTTATAAGTCAGTGCACTAGATTATTGTTGTTGTGTCCGATGAACTGTCAATTGCGGTCAATGACGGCGAATGTGGTCCAGATTTTGGAAGTTTTATTTTTTAAATAAAATTAATTATACTATCGATATATTGTTTTCATATGTTGTTGAGATGCTGCAGTTTAATTTAAGATATCACATCATCAAAATCACGTTATATACGTAAAGCATATACCAGTTTAAAACAAATATATCCCTCACAAGACGGTTTTTCTAAAAAAAAAAATTAATTTTTTTGCTCCAGTTCTGTCTCATTTTTCTTGTGGTAATGTGTTGCAAGCTGAATAGGTTTGGACAGTGAAACTTTTCAGTGATATACTTGCTCGCATAATTTTCTGAACTGAAAAATATCTACATATGTCGTGTTTCTTTCATAAAATCTTGAAAGCTGGCATCGATGTTACTTGGTACTGTAAATAAATTAACCTACATTAAGCTACTATACTTAAACGATCTTTCCATTATACCCAATATTTATAAGGTCTAAAACGAAATACCCAATTTTCTGAATGGCATGCGACCTTCTTCATTTAAAATGGGTTAATGAAGTTTTTATTAGGTACTACATGGAGCTCACTCGTACCATTTCTAATTTCTGTAGTTAATTGCTTCTGGTGTGCTGCTGCAGTAGACTGTGGCATAATCCTTTTACTTTCACTTGCGTTTTTAATTTGCTGAATACACGTAACGTACTTCGTTTATTTCATTATTTGAAGAAAATTATTTTATTTAGTTAGGCAGCTTTTTTTAATTTTCTGTATGATTCTACCTTCTAGTTCTTTTAAATGTCGTGTTTTCCTTGTACACTTGACTTTTTAAGTAAGTCCAAAGGCAAACATTCATTGAACGTAAAGTGAGCTACCTAAGCAGGCATTCAATAGTTCCCCAATGACAGGATGACAGGAAAATATCCAGATACAGCCGAACGTTAACGGCGGAGCGCCGTCTTTTTGAAACAAGAGATTGTAACTTCAGGTAGAATATCTGGTGTTACATTTACGTTTATGAAATGTGGACCTATAATGTGGTGTCCAATAGTAGTAGCCCACATATTTAGTTTCTAAGCGTGCTGTATATGCTGTTCCATCATCCAGTAAGGATTTTCACTAAACGAGTAGAAACAGTAAGTTATGTCTGTATACAAATCCTTTTGTGAGTTATCATTGACCATTTTCTCTCAGGATCTTCATTCAGATCATGGAGCAGGTATACCTGTTATTTGTTCTTTAATATTTAAAAATTCAACGATTGACTAACATTGATTATTGTCCAAAGCAAGTTACGTGGTTGATGTAGATTAGCTATCCAGAACGCTAGTTAATATACTAAGAGCTTGATCTTTATTTGTAGCCAACTTTTAAGGGGGATCTACATATCTACCTACAAACGCGGCTCTGAACTAGACCAAACAATTTAATAATAATATCTTTTGTTTCGAAAAGACGGCGCTCCGCCAGATTTTGGCTGTATCTAGATAACATTTTATGTCTTTGGGGAACTATTGAATGCCTGCTAGGTCGCCTAATTTAAGTCCAATGAATGCTTGCCTTTGGACTTATTTAAAAAGACAAGTGTACAAGAAAAACATATTTAGAAGAGCTAGAAGGTAGAATCATACACGAAATTAAAGAGAAAAACTGCCTAACTGGCTGCAAAATTCATTGCATAATTACCTTGATAGACTAGTTTATTGCCAAGGTTCAGGTTTTCAGTTTGAATAATTCTTCTAGTGCCATGTCCGATTCAGAACTCACAGGGTCCTGTGATGCCGTTTATTCATGGTTACCATTTTGTTTTTTGTTTAGAGAATTTTGTTGCTTCTTGATATGTTTTTTTGTCCTGAAGGAGAAATATAATTGCATCTCCGAAACGTCGACGTTAAAACAGTATTAATGGTTTCATTTACGTGATCACCCACTACTGTGCAAGTCCCCACGAAGCATAATTTCTTCGAATATTAATATACTGAAACTGTAGTTGCTAAGCAGATTTGTCATTGCATCTTAATTTCGTTAAAAGCTTCCTAATAACTATATTTCTGTTGCAGTGCCATCGAGCAGACTGTGCCTACTGAACTGGAATCACGAAAGAATCATCTCAGACAGTTCTCCATTCTCCATCGATCCTCAAATGGCAGGACCTCGCCTCCTTAATCGAATCGCGATAAGCGTGGAACCCACACGAGTCCGGCGCTTTCTCCGGACTATGCGTGTCCATGTATGTGTGTGTGCAGTTCACCCACACCATCCTGCGAACGAATTCAACTTGTCTTCGCGAGGGTTCAACACACCGCGGTGAGCTGGTGGGCGATCTCTACGGTGATGCCTTTCATCATTCACCGTTGGCGTCGGCGCCAACCTTTTGGAACGTTTTGTTTGGATGCACTTGCAGTTTTGAATGATATTACACTATTTACCACTTAGCATAACTTGCGCGCCACGTGGGATGGAATCCAGGTTTCATGATGATGTTTCAGATGTTGTTTACGCCCTCGTGACCTGCACACATTTCATTCGAAAGGACAGCTCGGTTACAACAAAAACGATTAATATAAGCAGAAAAAGTATCTATTTAAACAATTTGCGTTTCAAACATACATACCGATATGATTCACCTGCGCATATACGTATATTATAATGGATGACGCGTAAACACATAAGTTAAATTCTTTAATATTGTTTACTGTTTGAATTTTCCATTATAAATTTGCACCTATCAGTATCAGTATATTGCATTATTTACTGTTAAGTTCTTATTCTAGGGTCCTGCTATGTTCACGTTTGCAGTGAAGAGTAATTCGTTTGCTAACTCTAGTTAAATAGGGCTCGGTAGGTTAAATTTTTCAATGTTGACCACGAAATTGTCACTAAGTAATCAAAAACTGTATGCCGTTTTATTCAGATTGATTAATGAAATGTTACATAGCAGGGAAGGTATGTATTACACTTACATTTGAAAGCCACATTGATTATCTAAACCCTCACATTTATAAAAGTGAAATCAGCAATCCATTCTAGAGTTAAAGGTATTTCATTCTAAAAACATTTCTAGTAAGTCCGCCCGTCCCTACATGTTAACTTTTGAACACGTTAAACTATAAGGTTCTTATTCGTTTTGTAGGTTGGTGTGAAAGTTTATATTTTTGTTCTTTACCATACAAAAATAATGAAATCAGATTAAAAAGTGATTACAAGTTACATGTTCTAAGCATTGATTTCCCTGCACGGAAACACCCGGCCACATTTGATGACCGTGACAGGACTTGGTTATGTACCGTACCTACCACGATATGAGTTTTATCCATTCTATCTTCAGTTCGCTTATTATTTAGTGTGCATGAAAGAAAAACCTTTAGCGGTTTTGACCAAGTCCGTAATGAGCAACATCATTGAAAATAAAATCAAAAGTCACAAAGTGATCGCGGTTCATTTACAAAGATCGTGGATTATCTAAATGTTTTCATCATAATAACAAAATTACGTCTTGAGTGAGTAGACCTCTGATGAGACAGCTGGACCAATTTGCATATTAGCCCACTCGAGCGTAATTAGCGATCAAAATTTTTTAATTTTTCGATTTTTTTTATGTGACGGGATGAGAAATATGATTTGAATTTGCATATTGATAAATAGTATCTTATTAGATGCATTCATTTTCCCCGGATTAATGATTCAATATTGCTGCTATATTGAAAATAATACTTTTCGAGTTGTTTATTAAATTTTAGGGTACTAGTTTGAGAGATCTGTATCACTCATTTGCATATTAGCCAGTAGGGGGCGTTTGAGGGCGCAAAATTACGCATTTGCATATTAGCCTAATCAAGCATGTGTAATTAGCGATCAATCAAAAATTAATTTTTCGACTTTTTGCAGAATGTGATGGGATGAGAAATATGACTTTAATTTACATGTTCATATAGTAATTAGAGAATTTATTAAGTGTCAATTATCTTTATTCGACTTTTTTGAATTTGGTAAGATGGAATGAGATGTGAAACTGTGATTGACATTTTGTATTTTATAGCAGCATGTTTCTGACTGAGGCTTTTACGCCCTAGGGAGATGGGATAATATCAGCGAAGGTGGGTTTTGCTGATGTGTAATTGATATGAAATGTTTATTTACTATTATCACATATTGCTATTGTATATGTATGCATGGCGATATGACCAATGTACTCTCCTATGTGTAAACCGTTGTTATGATGGTGGGGGTTGGTACCGCGGTCCACACTCTATATATAGGCAACCCCCAGAACAGGGGTAGGCGGGATTTTTTTACTATGCCGAATGCTGGATTTGAACCCGCTACCTCCAGTATGGCAATCCAACACCTTACCGCTGCGCCAAACGCAAACTTACCTAACGGCAGTTATTCTTGTCTATTTAAGAGTAGGGCCACTCATCAATTTATCATTTTTAAACTGAGATGGGATATTAGGTAAAACTTACCGCTAAGTCCGCTTAGGGAGCACATTTTGACAGTAAATGGTTAATAATTACCTATGCCCATGTTTTTCTATGGTTTTATACTACTTTTTTGTCATATTTCATACAATGGATTTTCGTTGTGGCCTGCTGGAGGGTTTCAATGATTATCAGTTATCTGGAATAAGAATAAACAAATTAATATTAAGAGTATTCATAGATTTGAACCGTGATTTTGTGGCAATAACGTCAAATAACGGTTACAGCGTGACTTAATTGAGCTAAATAACTGTCATTTCACAACCTAGGCTAATCCACAGCAGGTTTGCGATTTCTTAAAAAAAATGCACTAAATAAGAATCTAAAGCCACCAGCATGCAATGATTATCAGTTATCTGGAATAAGAATAAACAAATTAATATTAAGAGTATTCATAGATATGAACCGTGATTTTGTGGCAAAAACATCAAATAACGTTTACAGCACGGCTTAATTGAGCTAAATAATTGTCATTTCACAACCTAGGCTAATCCACAGCAGGTTTACGATTTCTTCAAAATGCACTAGATAAGAAATTAAAGCCACCAGCATGCAATGATTATCAGTTATCTGGAATGAGAATAAACAAATTAATACTAAGAGTATTCCTAGATTTGAACCGTGATTTTGTGGCAAAAACGTCAAATAACGGTTACAGCACGACTTAATTGAGCTAAATAACTGTCATTTCACAACCTAGGCTAAACCACAGCAGGTTCAGATAGCTAAGCAAAACGATGAATATAAGTTTAAAATTACTAAACTAGCATAAATTTACGACTGTTAGTCAACTCTGTTTATATAAAAGAATGGATTTCAAGTGATTGAAGTTATTTTAGAATAAATGAAATACTTGCTACTATGTCTATTGAGAGTCATAGAAGGAACAAGCTGAAGACCAAAACACACACGGTAAGAATGTGTTTAAGGCAGGTAAACTAATAAAAAACACTCTATACTTCGTTGTATATCGTGATTTTCCTTTTTAACTAGTTTATGCATGCTGATTGTAATAAATAATGTTAAAATTGTCAGCTTTTTTTAACTAATTCTGTTCATCAATAAGCATATATTTCTTGTAATTGTAATTAAATTGAAATAATATAATTAATTGACTTTTGTTTGTACTTTAATTAAATATAATTCGCATGTCAGTTATCAATCTTGTAGGTTGAGAAGTTGCTTGTTACCGTCATCTATCATAGCATACAGGATATTTGATGTAATAAATAACAATCAGCTACATGCTACTAGACTAGCAAAAATCTATGATTTCCTAAAACCACCCTCGCACTCCATATGTCGTGAACGTAGTCAATTCTGTTTATATAAAAGAATGGATTTCAAGCGATTGAAGTAGAATTAGAATAAACGAAATTGTGTCTTCACATCATATGGAACGTTTTAAATATATAAAAAAAATTGGCGAGTTTTTTCATTATTTTTGCACTAGATTGCTTAAATTATGCCACTACATGTTTTTTTTCTCTAAAATGAGCAATACTCGTACGCTTAACTTGGCAAAAATACTTGCTACTGTGTATGTTGATAATCATAAATGGAGCAAGCTGATGAAGCACGGTAAAAATGCGTTTAAGACAACTAGACTACTGAAAAATATACTGTGTCGTACTTCGTTGTATATCGTGAATTCCCCTTTTTATTAGTTTCTGCGTGTTAATTATATTAAATAATGTTAAAATTGCCTGCTTTTTCGTCTAAAAGCATATATTTCTTGCGATTGAAGTAATGTACTTGAATGAGTATTGTTTGGACTTTAATAAATATAACTAGCATTTATTATATGTTGAGAAGTTGCTTATTACCGTCATCTATCATAGCATTTAGGGTAATTGACAAATAGAAAAATGACGCGATTTCCTTGATTATCTTCCTAACACTTGCTTATTTAAATTATGACGCAGCATACTTTTTGTCTAATTAGCAGTACATATGTCTCTAAATAATAACAAGAAGCAAATTGAGAGAGCAGAAGCAAACAGTCGATCAGGAACGATGAAAATGTGTTTAAAAGAACTAAACTACTCGAAAATCTACTTCATGATGTGTTATGAATAGTCTCATCAACTAGCAACCGGTATTGACATTGACTAGTGTTTGATTTTAATCAATTCTCTTTCTGTATTTTATGCTCATATAGCATATAGAGCGCTTGACATGGATAAAAATATAACGAGATTACTTTGCCATTTTCCCTTACTTATATTGTTACATGTTTCTCTCTATAATATGCTATACTTATACAGGTCTTAATGATGGTGGGAAAAATACATATTGCTATCATATTCATGTGATAATCTACAACAAACAAATTGATAACCCGAAACATTTGCTGAATGAGCATTCTAAATGGTTTCGAACAAGATTATGACCATAACCAGCTGAATCGGTTGGTTGAAAGGCCGTAATCGAAGACACGGCGAGCTGTAGGGGTGAAATGGTAGCAGATAATCGCTATAAGGCATTTGCTTTCTAAAGTAATGATTGTGGGAAAAATACATATTGCTATTACATTTATGTGATAAAAATGTTTGATAATCTACAACAAACAAATTAAAAGCAGAAACGTTTGCCGAATAAGCATACCGATTGGTTTCGAACAAGATTATGACCATAATCAGCAGAATAGGTTGGTTGAAAGCCCGTAATCGAATACACAGCCAGCTCTAGGGGTGAAATGGTAGCAGATAATCGTTATAATACTCCTGTTTAGTACATAGTACACCTCAAATTCCTCCTATTACAGCTGGAAAAAGGTTGAAATGGTAAAGTTGTGGAGAAGTTAAGACCACTTGCGTTTTTGTTTGTTGAACATGGACTTGCATTGCTTATTCATGTAGGTTTCCGAATGCGTTATCTGATCAAAACAGTCTTATGGAAATTATGCTAATGATATAGATACTTAGAGGAAGTGAGTCGAACAAATTATAGGTAACGAGAAATATAAGGGATATTTGTCGAAAAGTATTCAAATCCGTTTATATATTATCATTAAACTTATATTTCCAATATCGAAAGTCTCCTAGTTAGCTCACATTCCAAGGGCGCATTAAACTTATTGTTTTAGACTGACATAAAAGCCTTAAATGTAGTATGTTGTTTGAACACAATTTTCTGCTATTGCTATTCAAGAACTTTAATTTGGTGAATTAACCTCCGATTAGGCAAAATAATAACTGTAATATATATTTCATAAGTATTATTCACACTTTAAAGTCGAATGAAATAAGAAATTAATATTTTATTTTCTTGAAACTACCGAACTGGCCAATATCGTGCCCGTTTAGTTTGTCATTCATTTCTACATAGTGGTAGCGGGAGCTACGGGGAAGCTAAAGTATGTACGCACTGATATTTAAATATGCATACACACGAGCTTTACACAGGAGAAACATAAGACAACAAGTAGTTTTTTTGTTCTTTAGATAACTTTTCATGCATTTTCTCCCTAAAACTTGCACATTTATGCATTATTTGTAAACCCAATGTATCCGTCACTGAACCCCATTGTAATAGTTAAAGCTAAAAAACGCTGTCAGTTACCTATTGTATGTCCAACAGCATTAATACTATTATGGTTCTAATATAGAATAAACAAAAATCAAATAACTACAATAATATATCGCAGATAATACTTTGATTTTTAGTGCAGATATTAATCAAATTATCACGTCTTTTGACCAATTAATGGAGATCACTTTAAAAATGTCTACATATTTATTACAGAAATGAACTTCTGACAAAAAAAGGGCACCATTAGCTATTTCAAAATCGATGAGCATGTATTACATGATCGAATGATGTTTTGTTCTTTAAAAGCCTCCAAATTTATGAAACAGTAAATACATAAATCGACAAATTAGTGTCAAATAAGAAAAGGGATCAAGTACACCTATATAAAATACCAAGAATTTGAACAAAAGACGTAATTTTGCGAAAAAAATCATTGAAAATTGACAGGTAATTTTGTAAATTTATAGAAAATCGCATATTGTATGTGAAATGCGTAAATCGACAAAATTAAACCAATAAAAAGAGTGTAAATATGAGTAAAACTTGTTATTATGGTTAGTATATCCTACAGTTATTCAATTTCAGGATAACGTGTTTTATAAATATAAAAATGTTTACTATGGAAAGCATGCCTAAGGAAATTTTCCCCTTCACAGCCTATCGTACAGTATATCGCAGAGGAACCCATCTCACATTAGCCAAAATCAAACATAAATTACTTCTCCTTGTTACCTCCGTATACTACACATTGCCCTTAATGCACCAGAGAAGGCTGTCTTGTTATAATGTAATGATTTTAAATAAATCAAGATTAACGAAAATTCAGAAGCATAAATAAGTGAAATGTTCTTTTGACGAAGTTTATTGTCAAGATAAGTACACAAGAGCGTTGCCATTCTAATTACATGGACATGAAAGAGGCGATTTGTTATTACCCTTAACCCATAACAGCAGATCTTAGACAAAAACAACTTGTCTCGAGCTAAAAAGGTTAGCTTTAATATATTCCGGAAAGATCAGTACCTGCATGACTACTTACATTAGGTGTAAATGTGAACAATTCATTTAAAAATGTGGGCAAACTCGATCTGAACCTTTATGTTCTTGCTACGCAACGGTATACTTTTTCAGTGACCTAGAAGCGTTATTGACATTTTTTTTGCAAATTAAGGCATTAAGGATTCCCATCTGAGACCTAGATTGACATAGCGACTTGCACTTTATTAACCTTTAACTGCAGGTACAGGTGCATTTCATTCACTTAGGAAACTTCAGTGCTGCCTCTGATTGGTTATAATGTCAGATATCATTGGTTCCCTCAGTAGGAATGTATTAATCTTAATTAATTTTAGGTTAAATATTTATTTATTCAGTGTGTAACATTTTAAAGCCAGTCTTGCTGATGGATATTGTGCATATTATGAAGTGTACGACGCACCTGAAAGATAAGAACAATCATGAATTAGGTAGTTAATTATCCGAAAACTCTAAAATTCTTAATTACCATGTAGTTTGTATAAGGTTATAACACTGCGTTCAGCACTTACCAGACTTTTTATTGGATAATATGGAATAGTTGCTAAAGAACTCAACTGCATCATATTATGACAATACTTTTTCTTTAAGGAATCTTAAAATAACTTAAACCATTTATTTTAAAGAGGAACTTGAGACGCTGCAAGATTAATATCACAACTCACCCCTGTTGTAGGTTTGTCCCATTTTAACTTATATCCACGACGTGAAATTTGTTATCTAAGCGTTCCCTACAGGATAATCTTGTTAACAAAATAGTTTGCTAGTAATAGCATACGCCATCCTGAAATCATGTAAGACATCTTAACATAAGTACACCAATTTATACGCTATTGTTAACTTGTAGGTAGTATTTTGCAATCATAACTTAGTATTAATACCCTGTGAAGCAAAACCGTTGCAAAAAAATATTGATATATGTCATTATTATGCTAATTTACTGTTTCATTTTAGAATTTGTACTTATCAATGAGAAAATGTATACCAATGTTCATGCTATTGAGCACTTGTAATTATCTACATATAATCTTTTTTTTGGCATTAACTTAGGAAATTATAAAAGCACAAATTTATTATATTATTATTATTATTATTATTATTATTATTATTATTATTATTATATATTATTATTCTGCCATTGCAAATATTTAAAAATAGGTACTTACCACAAAAGAAGTGTAGTTTATATTCAACAAATTACGTGTACCTCCAACAACTACACCAAAATAATAATACTTTACTACGGTTAAGCAGGTTAAAAAGGAATAGCTCATCGAAAATTTAGACTTAATATGAAAAATATTCATAATTGTTATGAGATTGGAGTAATTTTATAGAAAGAGAACCACAACCCTCCGATATTGGAGTTTAAATTCCACGAGGCATGGCGAATACGTGAAGAATACGTTATGTAGGCTTCTTATGACTGTCAAAGCTTTACCTACCTACTTTACCTACAAGTATGAACATGATCACCATCGTTTATAGCCAACTAGTCAAATATATTGAGATATCTCACACTTCCCTTGATAGGTAAATTTTATTATATTACATAATATTCCTATTACGTCATTAAAACGATGTTAAATTATTTAGAACTGCTTTGAGATTTGATGTTTTTCTTTCTATAAAGCATGACAGCAACACATAGAATGATTTAATACACATAGAAAGTGAAATATTTGGAAGAATTTTTTTGTAGTAGCCATTATTCTGATACCTATCCACATCTTAACCCACACCCCCTCATGCACAGAACTGGAGCTGTACGAATCGAAAATTTTGATACGAAACCGTTTTTTTATACGTGGAACGCATTTTTTTAATAAAACCTGTTTTAGAAGATACATTAGTAGGCAGCGCATATCTTTACAAAACTTCTTTTATACTTCTGGTTAGATTTAAGCAAGCCGCATTTGATGTGATCCCCAGGGAAGCAAGCATGCATCAGCAATTTGTATAAAGATGATGATCGATTTAAATATATATTTTTTATGTGAAAACACAGAGAGGAAAGTTGAATTTTACCTTGAAATAATACATAAAAGTATTGCTTAAATGTCATAGCCTGCTACATAAATATGTGGGATTTACTGAGTAAACTACTGTACAGTACTGCAGTGCGTGAATCCCAAGATCTATTTTCCTCAATATTTCCAATCATCAATGCATATTTCTTTATATGATTTTTCTGTTCTCCTTTTTTTTCTTGTGATGTCAGTATACGCCCTAAAAAGTATGATAATCGCACTTTTCTTGCAAATTGAATCGATTTATACACATATCGAACATTTAACTGGAATTTATACCATACTGAAATATTTTTATAATCAACAAATTGTTTATATTCGACGGTAGTTTACATGCTCATACCATTTCTCTTTAGCTTCAAATACAGTTTTTTTAATACGTATAGCATAAGAACATAGAAGTTGCAGTGTATCATCCATCATTCATTAAACTTGTAACGAAAATCGATGCTGTAGCCGTACTAAATGAAAAAGATCAGTTTCGAAAGAGAAAGAAACCATTCGAGATTAGTCAAAAACAGTGCCACTTTTCTTCAAACTATGAGATACTCAGCCGAAAATATGAAATGCACATTTGTTTAGGTATATACAACACAGCTTCTGGCGTAAATTAAGAATTTTCTTAATATCAAAGCAATTTGTTTGAAAAAACACGGTTAATATCGGTAAGGAGTTAAATTACTATCTATCACACTATTTCTTTTTTCAAATCTTGAGATACTTATTCATTTATATAACTACATCTATAGCTAATGACAACTTTTTAAACTAAATCACTTCCAATGAACAACAACTGTGAGAAAACAAAGTAAGGCCTGGCTGGCTGCGATTATTTTAACATTCTGTATATACACAGTGATCTAGTTAAACTCCCAGATTGAGAAAGTTTATTGATTTTGTTGAAGGAAATTCTATGCCTTGCATATACCTTATTTGTTTCACATATATTTAGACCTGGGCTTTTTTTCAAATCATATAAAATCCATAAATTCAAGACAATTGATACATAGCTGGTTGTAAATCCAGTTGTGGGCAGTAGAGAACAAGCGAAACTCACAATCCATACAACAAATGTAAATTGTATCATTGGGATGTATTTAAATCCAATAAAGTAAAAAAAGAACTGCATGTTGATCTTCAACGAGCCTAATTCATTGAGTTATTGGTGAGATATGCAGTTTTGGGTAAATTAAGAAAAAATAGCTATTTGTTTAATAAGGTAACGAGGTAAATTATTTAACACCGCAGCTGGCATCCAGGATTACGATTTTTTAAAAATATGTAATAAACATGAAACTGCAACCAGCAATATGTGGATTCAGCTACATGCTACTAGACTAGCAAAAATCTATGATTTCCTAAAACCACCCTCGTACTCCATATGTCGTGAACGTAGTCAATTCTGTTTATATAAAAGAATGGATTTCAAGCGATTGAAGTAGAATTAGAATAAACGAAATTGTGTTTTCACATCATATGGAGTATGAGGGTGGTTTTAGGAAATCATAGATTTTTGCTAGTCTAGTAGCATGTAGCTGAATCCACATATTGCTGGTTGCAGTTCATGTTTATTACATATTTTTAAAAATCGTAATCCTGGATGCCAGCTGCGGTGTTAAATAATTTACCTCGTTACCTTATTAAACAAATAGCTATTTTTTCTTAATTTACCCAAAACTGCATATCTCACCAATAACTCAATGAATTAGGCTCGTTGAAGATCAACATGCAGTTCTTTTTTTACTTTATTGGATTTAAATACATCCCAATGATACAATTTACATTTTGTTGTATGGATTGTGAGTTTCGCTTGTTCTCTACTGCCACAACTGGATTTACAACCAGCTATGTATCAATTGTCTTGAATTTATGGATTTTATATGATTGAAAAAAAAGCCAGGTCTAAATATATGTGAAACAAATAAGGTATATGCAGGCATAGAATTTCCTTCAACAAAATCAATAAACTTTCTCAATCTGGGAGTTTAACTAGATCACTGTGTATATACAGAATGTTAAAATAATCGGCAGCCAGCCAGGCCTTACTTTGTTTTCTCACAGTTGTTGTTCATTGGAAGTGATTTAGTTTAAAAAGTTGTCATTAGCTATAGATGTAGTTATATAAATGAATAAGTATCTCAAGATTTGAAAAAAGAAATAGTGTGATAGATAGTAATTTAACTCCTTACGATATTAACCGTGTTTTTCAAACCAAATTGCTTTGATATTAAGAAAATTCTTAATTACCCAGAGCTGTGTTGTATATACCTAAACAAATGTGGCATTTCATATTTTCGCTGAGTATCTCATAGTTGAAGAAAAGTGGCACTGTTTTTGACTAATCTCGAATGGTTTCTTTCTCTTTCGAAAACTGATCTTATTTCATTTAGTACGGCTACAGCATCGATTTTCGTTACAAGTTTAATGAATGATGGATGATACACTGCAACTTCTATGTTCTTATGCTATACGTATTAAAAAACTGTATTTGAAGCTAAAGAGAATGGTATGAGCATGTAAACTACCGTCGAATATAAACAATTTGTTGATTATAAAAATATTTCAGTATGGTATAAATTCCAGTTAAATGTTCGATATGTGTATAAAATCGATTCAATTTGCAAGAAAAGTGCGATTATCATACTTT
>QCXZ01000138.1:20426900-20448856 GCA_025024175.1 Rhyzopertha dominica
AAGATTTGAAAAAGAAATAGCTGTGATAGATAGTAATTTAACTCTTACGATATTAACCGTGTTTTTCAAACAAATTGCTTTGATATTAAGAAAATTCTTAATTACCCAGAAGCTGTGTTGTATATACCTAAACAAATGTGCATTTCATATTTTCGCTGAGTATCTCATAGTTGAAGAAAAGTGGCACTGTTTTTGACTAATCTCGAATGTTTCTTCTCTTTCGAAAACTGATCTTATTTCATTTAGTACGGCTACAGCATCGATTTTTCGTTACAAGTTTAATGAATGATGGATGATACACTGCAACTTCTATGTTCTTATGCTATACGTATTAAAAAAACTGTATTTGAAGCTAAAGAGAAATGGTATGAGCATGTAAACTACCGTCGAATATAAACAATTTGTTGATTATAAAAAATATTTCAGTATTATAAATTCCAGTTAAATGTTCGATATGTGTATAAATCGATTCAATTTGCAAGAAAAGTGCGATTATCATACTTTTTAGGGCGTATACTGACATCACAGAAAAAAAGGAGAACAGAAAAAAATCAATAAAAAATATGCATTGATGATTGAAATATTGAGGAAATAGATCTTTGGGATTCACGCACTGCAGTACGTACAGTAGTTTACTCAGTAAATCCCACATATTTATGTAGCAGGCTATGACATTTAAGCAATACTTTTATGTATTATTCAAGGTAAAATTCAACTTTCCTCTCTGTGTTTTCACATAAAAATATTATATTTAAATCGATCATCATCTTTATACAAATTGCTGATGCATGCTTGCTTCCCGGGGGATCACATCAAATGCGGCTGCTTAAATCTAACCAGAGTATAAAAGAAGTTTTGTAAAGATATGCGCTGCCTACTATGTATCTTCTAAACAGGTTTTATTAAAAAATGCGTTCCACGTATAAAAAAACGGTTTCGTATCAAAATTTTCGATTCGTACAGCTCCAGTTCGCTGTGCATGAGGGGGTGTGGGTTAAGATGTGGATAGGTTATCAGAATAATGGCTACTGACAAAAAATTCTTCCAAATATTTCACTTTCTATGTGTATTAAATCATTCTATGTGTTGCTGTCATGCTTATAGAAAGGAAAAACATCAAAATCTCAAAGCAGTTCTAAATAATTTAACATCGTTTTAATGACGTAATAGGAATATTATGTAATATAATAAAATTTACCTATCAAGGGAAGTGTGAGATATCTCAATATATTTGACTAGTTGGCTATAAACGATGGTATCATGTTCATACTTGTAGGTAAAGTAGGTAGGTAAAGCTTTGACAGTCATAAGAAGCCTACATAACGTATTCTTTCACGGTATTCGCCATGCCTCGTGGAATTTAAACTCCAATTCGGAGGTTGTGGTTCTCTTTTCTATAAAATACTCCAATCTCATAACAATTATGAATATTTTTCATATTAAGTCTAAATTTTCGATGAGCTATTCCTTTTTAACCTGCTTAACCGTAGTAAAGTATTATTATTTTGGTGTAGTTGTTGGAGGTACACCGTAATTTGTTGAATATAAACTACACTTCTTTGTGGTAAGTACCTATTTTAAATATTGCAATGGCAGAATAATAATATATAATAATAATAATAATAATAATAATAATAATAATAATAATAATATAATAAATTTGTGCGTTTTATAATTTCCTAAGTTTAATGCAAAAAAAAGATTATATTAGATAATTACAAGTGCTCAATAGCAATGAACATTGGTATACATTTTCTCATTGATAAGTACAAATTCTAAAAATGAAACAGTAAATTAGCATAATAATGAACATATATCAATATTTTTTTTGCAACGGTTTTGCTTCACAGGGGTATTAGATACTAAGTTATGATTGCAAAATACTACCTACAAGTTAACAATAGCGTATAAATTGGTGTACTTATGTTAAGATGTCTTACATGATTTCAGGATGGCGGTATGCTATTACTCAGCAACTATTTTGTTAACAAGATTATCCTGTATGGGAACGCTTAGATAACAGAAATTTCACGTCGTGGATATAAGTTAAAATGGGACCAAACCTACAACAGGGGTGAGTTGTGATATTAATCTTGCAGCGTCTCAAGTTCCTCTTTAAAATAAATGGTTTAAGTTATTTTAGATTCCTTAAAGAAAAAGTATTGTCATAATATGATGCAGTTGAGTTCTTAGCAACTATTGCCATATTATCCAATAAAAAGTCTGGTAAGTGCTGAACGCAGTGTTATAACCTTATACAAACTACATGGTAATTAAGAATTTTAGAGTTTTCGGATAATTAACTACTAATTCATGATTGTTCTTATCTTTCAGGGCGTCTACACTTCATAATATGCACACTATCCATCAGGCAAGACTGGCTTTAAAATGTTACACCACTGAATAAATAAATATTTAACCTAAATTAATTAAGATTAATACATTCCTACTGAGGGAACCAATGATATCTGACATTATAACCAATCAGAGGCAGCACTGAAGTTTCCTAGTGAATGAATGCACCTGTACCTGCAGTTAAAGGTTAATAAATGCAAGTCGCTATGTCAACTTAGGTCTCAGATGGAATCCTTAATGCCTTAATTTGCAAAAAAAAATGTCAATAACGCTTCTAGGGTCACTGAAAAAAGATAACCGTGCGTAGCAAAGAACATAAAGTTCAGATCGAGTTGCCCACATTTTTAAATGAATTGTTCACATTTACACCTAATGTAAGTAGTCATGCAGGTACTGATTCTTTCCGAATATATTAAGCTAACCTTTTTAGCTCGAAGACAAGTTGTTTTTGTCTAAGATCTGCTGTTATGGGTTAAGGGTAATAACAAAATCGCCTCTTTCATGTCCATGTAATTAGAATGCAACGCTCTTGTGTACTTATCTTGACAATAAACTTCGTCAAAAGAACATTTCACTTATTATGCTTCTGAATTTTCGTTAATCTTGATTTATTTAAAATCATTACATTATAACAAGACAGCCTTCTCTGGTGCATTAAGGCAATGTGTAGATATACGGAGGTAACAAGGAGAAGTAATTTATGTTTGATTTTGGCTAATGTGAGATGGTTCCTCTGCGATATACTGTACGATAGGCTGTGAAGGGGGAAATTTCCTTAGCATGCTTTCCATAGTAAACATTTTTATATTTATAAAACACGTTATCCTGAAATTGAATAACTGTAGGATATACTAACCATAATAACAAGTTTTACTCATATTTACACTCTTTTATTGGTTTAATTTTGTCGATTTACGCATTTCACATACAATATGCGATTTTCTATAAATTTACAAAATTACCTGTCAATTTTCAATGATTTTTTTCGCAAAATTACGTCTTTTGTTCAAATTCTTGGTATTTTATATAGGTGTTACTTGATCCCTTTTCTTATTTGACACTAATTTGTCGATTTATGTATTTACTGGTTTCATAATTTGGAGCTTTTAAAGAACAAAACATCATTCGATCATGTAATACATGCTCATCGATTTTGAAATAGCTAATGGTGCCCTTTTTTGTCAGAAGTTCATTTCTGTAATAAATATGTAGACATTTTTAAAGTGATCTCCATTAATTGGTCAAAAGACGTGATAATTTGGATTAATATCTGCACTAAAAATCAAAAGTATTATCTGCGATATATTATTGTAGTTATTTGATTTTTGTTTATTCTATATTAGAACCATAATAGTATTAATGCTGTTGGACATACAATAGGTAACTGACAGCGTTTTTTAGCTTTAACTATTACAATGGGGTTCAGTGACGGATACATTGGGTTTACAAATAATGCATAAATGTGCAAGTTTTAGGGAGAAAATGCATGAAAAGTTATCTAAAGAACAAAAAAAACTACTTGTTGTCTTATGTTTCTCCTGTGTAAAGCTCGTGTGTATGCATATTTAAATATCAGTGCGTACATACTTTAGCTTCCCCGTATAGCTCCCGCTACCACTATGTAGAAATGAATGACAAACTAAACGGGCACGGATATTGGCCAGTTCGGTAGTTTCAAGAAAATAAAATATTAATTTCTTATTTCATTCGACTTTAAAGTGTGAATAATACTTATGAAATATATATTACAGTTATTATTTTGCCTAATCGGAGGTTAATTCACCAAATTAAAGTTCTTGAATAGCAATAGCAGAAAATTGTGTTCAAACAACATACTACATTTAAGGCTTTTATGTCAGTCTAAAACAATAAGTTTAATGCGCCCTTGGAATGTGAGCTAACTAGGAGACTTTCGATATTGGAAATATAAGTTTAATGATAATATATAAACGGATTTGAATACTTTTCGACAAATATCCCTTATATTTCTCGTTACCTATAATTTGTTCGACTCACTTCCTCTAAGTATCTATATCATTAGCATAATTTCCATAAGACTGTTTTGATCAGATAACGCATTCGGAAACCTACATGAATAAGCAATGCAAGTCCATGTTCAACAAACAAAAACGCAAGTGGTCTTAACTTCTCCACAACTTTACCATTTCAAACCTTTTTCCAGCTGTAATAGGAGGAATTTGAGGTGTACTATGTACTAAACAGGAGTATTATAACGATTATCTGCTACCATTTCACCCCTAGAGCTGGCTGTGTATTCGATTACGGGCTTTCAACCAACCTATTCTGCTGATTATGGTCATAATCTTGTTCGAAACCAATCGGTATGCTTATTCGGCAAACGTTTCTGCTTTTAATTTGTTTGTTGTAGATTATCAAACATTTTTATCACATAAATGTAATAGCAATATGTATTTTTCCCACAATCATTACTTTAGAAAGCAAATGCCTTATAGCGATTATCTGCTACCATTTCACCCCTACAGCTCGCCGTGTCTTCGATTACGGCCTTTCAACCAACCGATTCAGCTGGTTATGGTCATAATCTTGTTCGAAACCATTTAGAATGCTCATTCAGCAAATGTTTCGGGTTATCAATTTGTTTGTTGTAGATTATCACATGAATATGATAGCAATATGTATTTTTCCCACCATCATTAAGACCTGTATAAGTATAGCATATTATAGAGAGAAACATGTAACAATATAAGTAAGGGAAAATGGCAAAGTAATCTCGTTATATTTTTATCCATGTCAAGCGCTCTATATGCTATATGAGCATAAAATACAGAAAGAGAATTGATTAAAATCAAACACTAGTCAATGTCAATACCGGTTGCTAGTTGATGAGACTATTCATAACACATCATGAAGTAGATTTTCGAGTAGTTTAGTTCTTTTAAACACATTTTCATCGTTCCTGATCGACTGTTTGCTTCTGCTCTCTCAATTTGCTTCTTGTTATTATTTAGAGACATATGTACTGCTAATTAGACAAAAAGTATGCTGCGTCATAATTTAAATAAGCAAGTGTTAGGAAGATAATCAAGGAAATCGCGTCATTTTTCTATTTGTCAATTACCCTAAATGCTATGATAGATGACGGTAATAAGCAACTTCTCAACATATAATAAATGCTAGTTATATTTATTAAAGTCCAAACAATACTCATTCAAGTACATTACTTCAATCGCAAGAAATATATGCTTTTAGACGAAAAAGCAGGCAATTTTAACATTATTTAATATAATTAACACGCAGAAACTAATAAAAAGGGGAATTCACGATATACAACGAAGTACGACACAGTATATTTTTCAGTAGTCTAGTTGTCTTAAACGCATTTTTACCGTGCTTCATCAGCTTGCTCCATTTATGATTATCAACATACACAGTAGCAAGTATTTTTGCCAAGTTAAGCGTACGAGTATTGCTCATTTTAGAGAAAAAAAACATGTAGTGGCATAATTTAAGCAATCTAGTGCAAAAATAATGAAAAAACTCGCCAATTTTTTTTATATATTTAAAACGTTCCATATGATGTGAAGACACAATTTCGTTTATTCTAATTCTACTTCAATCGCTTGAAATCCATTCTTTTATATAAACAGAATTGACTACGTTCACGACATATGGAGTGCGAGGGTGGTTTTAGGAAATCATAGATTTTTGCTAGTCTAGTAGCATGTAGCTGATTGTTATTTATTACATCAAATATCCTGTATGCTATGATAGATGACGGTAACAAGCAACTTCTCAACCTACAAGATTGATAACTGACATGCGAATTATATTTAATTAAAGTACAAACAAAAGTCAATTAATTATATTATTTCAATTTAATTACAATTACAAGAAATATATGCTTATTGATGAACAGAATTAGTTAAAAAAAGCTGACAATTTTAACATTATTTATTACAATCAGCATGCATAAACTAGTTAAAAAGGAAAATCACGATATACAACGAAGTATAGAGTGTTTTTTATTAGTTTACCTGCCTTAAACACATTCTTACCGTGTGTGTTTTGGTCTTCAGCTTGTTCCTTCTATGACTCTCAATAGACATAGTAGCAAGTATTTCATTTATTCTAAAATAACTTCAATCACTTGAAATCCATTCTTTTATATAAACAGAGTTGACTAACAGTCGTAAATTTATGCTAGTTTAGTAATTTTAAACTTATATTCATCGTTTTGCTTAGCTATCTGAACCTGCTGTGGTTTAGCCTAGGTTGTGAAATGACAGTTATTTAGCTCAATTAAGTCGTGCTGTAACCGTTATTTGACGTTTTTGCCACAAAATCACGGTTCAAATCTAGGAATACTCTTAGTATTAATTTGTTTATTCTCATTCCAGATAACTGATAATCATTGCATGCTGGTGGCTTTAATTTCTTATCTAGTGCATTTTGAAGAAATCGTAAACCTGCTGTGGATTAGCCTAGGTTGTGAAATGACAATTATTTAGCTCAATTAAGCCGTGCTGTAAACGTTATTTGATGTTTTTGCCACAAAATCACGGTTCATATCTATGAATACTCTTAATATTAATTTGTTTATTCTTATTCCAGATAACTGATAATCATTGCATGCTGGTGGCTTTAGATTCTTATTTAGTGCATTTTTTTTAAGAAATCGCAAACCTGCTGTGGATTAGCCTAGGTTGTGAAATGACAGTTATTTAGCTCAATTAAGTCGCGCTGTAACCGTTATTTGACGTTTTTGCCACAAAATCACGGTTCAAATCTATTAATACTCTTAATATTAATTTGTTTATTCTTATTCCAGATAACTGATAATCATTGCATGCTGGTGGCTTTAGATTCTTATTTAGTGCATTTTTTTTTAAGAAATCGCAAACCTGCTGTGGATTAGCCTAGGTTGTGAAATGACAGTTATTTAGCTCAATTAAGTCGTGCTGCAACCGTTATTTGATATTTTTGCGGATTTAGCGGTAAGTTTTACCTAATCGACTACCCCATCTCATTTTAAAAATGATAAATTGATGAGTGGCCCTACTCTTAAATACACAAGAATAACGGCCGTCAGGTAAGTTTGCGTTTAGCCCAGCGATAAAGTGTTGCATTGCCATACCGGAGGTACCCGGTTCAAATCCAGCATTCGCATAGTAAAAAAATCCCGCCTACCCCTGTTCTGGGGTTGCCTATATATAGAGTGTGGACCGCGGTACCAACCCCCACCATCATAACAACGGTTTACACATAGGAGAGTACATTGGTCATATCGCCATGCATACATATACAATAGCAATATGTGATAATAGTAAATAAACATTTCATATCAATTACACATCAGCAAAACCCACCTTCGCTGATATTATCCCATCTCCCTAGGGCGTAAAAGCCTCAGTCAGAAACATGCTGCTATAAAATACAAAATGTCAATCACAGTTTCACATCTCATTCCATCTTACCAAATTCAAAAAAGTCGAATAAAGATAATTGACACTTAATAAATTCTCTAATTACTATATGAACATGTAAATTAAAGTCATATTTCTCATCCCATCACATTCTGCAAAAAGTCGAAAAATTAATTTTTGATTGATCGCTAATTACACATGCTTGATTAGGCTAATATGCAAATGCGTAATTTTGCGCCCTCAAACGCCCCCTACTGGCTAATATGCAAATGAGTGATACAGATCTCTCAAACTAGTACCCTAAAATTTAATAAACAACTCGAAAAGTATTATTTTCAATATAGCAGCAGTATTGAATCATTAATCCGGGGAAAATGAATGCATCTAATAAGATACTATTTATCAATATGCAAATTCAAATCATATTTCTCATCCCGTCACATAAAAAAAATCGAAAAATTAAAAAATTTTGATCGCTAATTACGCTCGAGTGGGCTAATATGCAAATTGGTCCAGCTGTCTCATCAGAGGTCTACTTGAGTGCTTGAGAACGTGCTTGAGAATTACACTATTTGCGTAAATCGACGTTCGAACTTCTGAAAACAATATACGAAGACCTTGCTGTACTTGAAGGTGAGATCTACATAGTTGCCTGTAAGCAACTAGCATTACGTTTCCAGTTTATCCACATCCAACGAGGTTGAGCGAGCTAAGGCTGGTGTGCTGGATTGTGAGATCTACGAGGGTATGCTGGAGGATGTTACGGAAAACGAGCTTGAGGCAGAGTTGGATAACTGCAACGAAACCGTGAAGAGGTTCACATTCCTGAGGGTCAAGTTAGACAAGTTGCACCTGCAGGTAGCATGGACCATTCCGTTTCTAGTTAATCTACATCCAATGAGGCTGAACGATTCAAGGCCAGGGTTGCTTCTATAAGAAAATCTAACACCAATATGACAATACCAGGTATAGAGCTATCAGCAAGCAACCACTGGAGCTTACTTATTTACCAAAGTAGTAACTAATGTCAAGGAACTACTTCTTTCGGAGGGCTTATCTGCAGTCGCATCTGGGGTTAAGTATGAGGAGCAACTGGATATATTGATAAGTTCAGCTACTAAGTGGTGCTATCTGCCCAGCGCATATAATCCAGCAGACCACTGGGTCAATTCAAGAAAGTAGACGAGAATGCCAATAACAAAATTAAGTACCTGAAGATTGTTACATTCCCGAGAAGTAGGGCAAACTCGCTTGTATTCAATTATCAGGTTATGATGCAGAATTACGTTAAGATACTATAAGGCATGCGCAGCAGGTTCAGATTGGAAGATCTGGGGATTTAGGTCTACGTGAGAGAGCTGCAGAAGGTAATCTTAATTATTACTGCTACGAAACATATATCAGCTATTGCGTTGTTGTATGACAGTATAACACAGTTAGGTGCTTTGAAAACCTTATAACTGGCAACAGAAGCTCAACCATATTGTACTCTCTCATAGAACCATGTATAGCGCAAGAAGTTAAGGTTGGCGGAGATCTGCACTTTTCAACGGTACCTACTAACGATGAATCAAAGGACAAGAAGCAAATCAGCGTTGAATCTGAAAACGTAGCTTTCAGTAGATAATACTTATATTGAAAAAAATCATTGCGGAGAGAAAAACGATTTTAATGAGTACCCTTCTATCCAGGCACTAGTTGTCAGAAATGTGAGCGCCCTTGAATACCATCAGGTGGTAAAGCAGATAACAGGAGATTCCGCTTCGTAATCGTCCAGTTTTGCGTGTGTACTTGCTAAGTAACCAATTAGTAAAACGTTAATTCACCATTTCATACAGGTAGCTGACATCAGAGGTGGTCGTGACTTTGCCCATCTGCCCATAGCAATGCCTAGCAGGAGATAATATGCTTTGACAATAGCTAATAATTCTAGCTCAGAAAGGTGATAGTTTTTCCATCGTCGTTTGTTTGCTGAAATATGCAACATTGTTTCTGATTTGCATTAGAATACCTTCCAGTCCATCTCTACTTGCATCTGTATAGACTACTGTTGGTAACTAAGAATTGTAAATCTGCAGTATGGGTCTTGTAATAATATAGTTTTTTCAAAGTTTCCACAAATTCTGTGACTTTTTGTAATAATWTTGATAGACGTGCAGTTCGCTTCGCAAACTGTGGAAGAAATTTTCGGAAGTAACCGATCAGACCAAGAAATTGATGTTACGGCGGGTCGTGAGTATAGTTCATAGGTTGTACAAACATAAAGTGTTCAGTCAGCCGATGGACATCATTGTGCAAATCTAGATGGTTCAGTCCACTAGTGGTCATCATTGTGCAAACCAAAAGGGTTCAGTTCGCTAACGGGCATCATTGTGCAAAGCTAAAAGGTTTAGTCCGCCAATGGACGTCATCTTGCAGACCTTAAGGGCTCATTCCGCCAATGGACATCATACCAGATAAAAGAGACTTATTTAATTCACGCATAAATTACTACCTAAGTGATCTGCTGTAACGAATGAAAACCATCCATGCCATTTTCAAGAATTTGCACAGTTTGAGAACAAAACGGAAAGCAAGATGGTCGAATGTGAGTGTCCTCGAATCTATCACGTATGCACCCGGCGAATACGTCACCTGATCGGAAAGCAGATGACAGGAGAAGCATTCATTACGCTTCGTAATAAGCCTCGCGATAAGACGTGTGCGTTGTACTTGCGAAGTAACCGGTTAATAAATCGTTAATCAACAAGTGTGATCTATTATTTCAGGCAGTTTTGAATTATTTGCCGAAGTTCTGTAAAACAGTGCCTATGTTTGCCTGGGTTTTTAGTTTCCTACATAACATTGCATTATGAGAGCGAAAAAGTTGTTAGCTGCAAAAATCGAAACATCATAAAGATTTGCCAGGAAATACTGCAACAATTTTCGGACGAACTAGTTAAAATAACGAGAAATTCATGATTGCTATCTGCTATACATTATATTGTTATGAACATAGATGATATTTTAATGAGTTAGCAGACATAAGAAGAAATGAAAAAGTATTGTCAGCCTTGCCAGAGATTTGAACTCAGGACCTTTTGATTAATAGTCAAACGCTTCACACTGAGCTATCAGGGCCCTATTCAGAATCGAGGTCAAGGCGGCATATATACATGAAAGATCACTGTGCAATAACTTTTACTTTATATTGTTATGGTTACTATGAACTCTAGGTCCAAAAATAATATGAAAGTTCCTAAAATTTTCCGTAATTGTTTCCTAATGGAGCTACTCCCTAAATGAGCACAGTGAATATAAGTTTTTTAATATCTCCGAATTTGCATGACTAAATTAATGACGTTTTGGGAATTTACTAATTGTTTTATGTCAAATAATATAATAAGGTGGTAAAATCATAATTTTGTTTATAAGCTAAAACCTGTGGAGTGGAATTAAAAAATTGCCCTTAATTTTAACTATGCCGGTTGTCATAACAACGGAGCAAGATGGCATAGTTTTTCTATCTATTTTACTTAAAAATGTTGGATTTTATGATTGTCTGATGAGATTTTATCTTTGTGAAACATTGTTTAAAAATCTTTTTTAACTATAACTTGTAAATATGAGAGTCGATAGAAATCAATAAATTTAATTCTTGTTCGAATTGTGAACAAAAAAAAACTATGCCGGTTGTCATAACAACGGAGCAAGATGGCATAGTTTTTCTATCTATTTTACTTAAAAATGTTGGATTTTATGATGGTCTGATGAGATTTTATCTTTGTGAAACATTGTTTAAAAATCTTTTTTAACTATAACTTGTAAATATGAGAGTCGATAGAAATCAATAAATTTAATTCTTGTTCGAATTGTGAACAAAAAAAAACTATGCAACTAAATAGGAATTTATAGATAACAAATCTTCTTTTGGTGGAAGAAATAATTTAGAGAATCCAACAATTTTAGAATTATGAAACGGTTTAAAAATGTGGGATAGTTTTTTCAGTAAAGTATGAAATTTAAATGCTTTAAATGTTGGAAATAATGATGTACATGTACAGGATGATTCACATAAACTGTTCTTTAGAAGCTTTTGGAGAAAATATTAAAATAAAATCAAAGTTAATTATCTCCTGAATGAGATTACAAATGAGTAATAGTTATCGGGTTAACAGGCCAATACCTAGTTATTTTTTTGAAATAGTACTTTTTCAATAACATAATTAATTTATACTCGTTAAAATAAAGGTTTGATAATATATAAGATTGCTTGGATACCCTACTTTAAAAATATTTTCAATCTTTTCCGACTTCCGGTATAAGTAGAGTGCTTTGTTATTTTAAATAGTACACCTCGTATATTATTGCTTTATATCCTTATTGATTTTGGATATGACTATTCGCTACACATGTAGTCTATCTTGAATCGTTTTGGCGTTATTTCACACTTTATTAAAAAGAAACAATGTTTGGTGTTCTTGATCACTGTGTCTCTTAGTATTTAATTAGGAAACGTATTTTAAATACAAAAGCCTTTTGTATTTAAAATATTTTTTCGTACTTTTTCAGCAGATCTTTTTAATAGTAGAACCATGACTTACCTTTTCATAAAAGTTCATCTCGAATTGTAAATTACCATTTTCTCTAACATTTTATTCGCTTTTGAACTTCTGTGCAATGAAATACCTTTGCGAAATGGGACAAAGCATTTGTACACCCTCTTAAGTGTTACAACAGCACCCCCCCCCCCAATTAAGTTTAACATTTCTTGAGTTTCTTTACGGCACTTTCCACAAAATTTCCTGTTCACTCGTTGCTCGAAACCTATTAAAGAAATATGGATAGAGGATAGAGAGTGGACTACTGTACCAAACAATTCTCAATTTGCTAATTTCATGACAGATCATTTTGGTTGCTAGATTATTTTTTAAAACAAAATTCAAAGCCTGACTCGCCATATTAATTGGTCGAACCTCGTATGTATCAGCACACGCTTCTTGAGGCGCTTTATTCAAATGATCCGACAGCTTAGCCATCTCGGCTATCCATCGCTTACACCCTACGCAGTCTTTTGTGATGCGACCGAAGGATTTTTTTTGCTCTTCGTCTTAATCCCTCGCCTCATTGCCGATCGCGTTTTGTCCTTTTTACATCGGACATCTGTTGGTGGCTGTAATACTAAGTGTGGCGCCGTGCTGCAAGCGTGACGCCTCAACACGTTCGGAGGTGAGTCGTAGGTGTACCGAAACCAGATTTTCATTCAGGTTTCTTACTGTTATTTATGTCGTTGTTTCCACTCGTCTTCATCTCACTCATCATTTCAGACGCCCGTTTCGGTATTTAATTAGAGAATGAAGGTTTTTTTGTGCCTCCCAGCCGCTGAATTTACGGTATGGGTATTCGATTTCCGCCAACGCTAATCTGACAGTCGTAATACTCGGGTATTAGCATAGTCGCCTGCAGTGGCGTGGTATAGTCCAAGATGGAGTGTTCTCAGACCGTTCGTTCCTGCTGCACTTGCTCTCCGAGTCACATTTTTTAAGCCTACGAGCGATTAATCAAATCCTTTAAAACGCAAACGAAATTATCCAAGCTTGAGAAAAGTAGTCACGCTGTTAAGCGAATAAATAGTCAAATCTTATCGCGTGTCAGGTACAAAGCATGATACCAAAAACACAAGATATTTCAGAATCGAGGCCCCACTGTCGTCTGTTCTGTGGATAACGTCACATGGAGAGTAAAATTTTATTAAATATCTTTCTATTACGATAAATTATCCTTATTCCCTGAAGTTTTAATGGGTAACTATGAAGACATAATATATTCGCACAAGCTTGTAGTCTTTTCCAAGCGATGTATTTTATCAACTTACTTCCCAAAATCCACAATCACGTGCAAATACAGGGTTTCTATAAATGACTCACGCAACGCAAGCMGCGTTGATTTCMAAATTCTTTGTGCCGCCTTTTTATAACTGCTGCCAAGCTACAATATGCACGGCGATCACTGAACATCAATGAGTACGATAGTACTGAAGGTTGCAGATCAAGTGACAGGAACAAAATTGATGGCTTTATAAAAATTTTCCAACATGATTCTAGTTTTCTTTCAAAGGTACAAAATGACAATAATTATTGGTATAGTAGGCTTGTGATAACCTCTACAGTTTACACCTTACCCTGTGGAAGCCTTTTGTAGTGCAGCTAACGTAAGTTTGTAAATTTTACTATTGCAGCAGGCTAAAAACATCTTTCAGTTCATCATAGTACAATTATTTAACAGGCTACTGTATCCGATACATACGCTACATAACCTAAAAGTTATTTGAAAGCGTGTCAACCCACAGCTGCGAAATGTAAGTTTTCTGCAACCTTAAAGATAATCACACAAAACACTACAGAATACTTGAAAATACAAACTCCCATGTGTTTTCTCATATTAAATTATATGAAATAATTCAACAATCGACAGATGACAAGTATACGTCAAAGCAATAGTTGTGTACACATTTTTTTCGATAATTTCCGTAAGCGCCCTGGATGCATTAATCATTTCTAAAAACACCAAAAGTTTTCTTTTTATTGCCTAATGGAAAAAAGAAATCTTTTGACTTTTAAATGAAACTTGTTGTCATTTGTGTACGATATTCCATGAATGCAAAAAGTAGGCACATAAATATTTATATATTGTTTTTATAACGTTTTTGTTATTTCATTCCCATGTTCTTTGAATGGAAACCATTAACTTTGGATTTTACGAAAAAGAAATAGGTTAATTTACTTTCTAGAAGAGACCTACCCCTTACCTACACGGATACTTAGCACAGACAGCCCAAATGAACAATATTTGTGTCCCTAGACTTCGGCAGCCTAACTAGCTTAGTCTATAGAGTATACATAGAGCATGAGACTTAATCTCGGGATCATGGGTTCGGGCCCTACATTGGGCTCGAAAAATGTCACCTATTCCCTCAGCTATGAGTGGAAAATTGATCATGTATACAAAAAAGTAGAGCAATCTCAAAAATGTTGCCAGTTAATACACAAAATGTCAGTAACATGAAACAAAGGAAAGCTGTTGAAATCTAATCGCACCAAAAATACAGCCTAACCTTTTTGTCCTCTACCAATTTCTACGGAAAGTACTTTTGTTCTACTGGTCCCCCCTCCCCCCGCCCTAGACAGCTCACACATCTTGTCGAAAACCACATAACCAGACCTACAACGCTATTGCCCAACGAGACCAACAAATTGCCATCACTAGTATATAAATGATGGGAGAAGTGTGGGACAGAAAACTGTTTATTGAACAAAAGAAGCTGAAATGAAACAGCCATCAATGGGCATTAGAAAGATTAAACGGAGACGGATCTAAAACGAGGAACATACGAGTATGATGGCAATAGCCCTTTTACTTAACAGTACCATTCACGGGCAGCTGAATGTACGATTAAACGTCAGATTTGCAAAACAAATTTTCACCTCAGACCAGCTCACAACGTGTGTTTAACCTCTAATTATGTACACATAGCATAGTTCACTGGCTTTTTCTTGTTTAATAATAACATTAAGCTCCTTGTATAATATTTCAGGAAATATTACATATCTCACATGTAGGTTAGATGGTAAAGATATTCTTCGTATATAAGGATTTTAAGCTAATATGCAATTCATTTTTTCCAAGTCAAACATAAAACTTTGTTCGCAACTCGCATGTAGTTGAACTTTTCTGGACTCGTCTAACTAGCCTCGTTCGCTAGGCTCACACGGCCACAAACTGAGACTAGCCCAGGAAAATTCCTCATTATGTCTTTGTTAAGTAAAGAGCCATTATATTATAATTCAAATTTGTAGTGAAAATGCACAGTATAATTGTAGGCGTGCTTTCCTATGAAACAATTATACGGGGTTTCCATAAATGATGGATGCATCCAGGCGCTTATGGAAATTGTCGATTAAATAAATTTGCCGCCTCTCAGTAAAGTGAAAACAACTATTACTTTGACAGCTACTTGTCACCTGTCGCTTGTCGAATTATTTGATATATTTAAATATGAAAAACGCATGGGAGAGTGTATTTTCAACATATGTTGTAATGTTTTCTAGGATAATTAACTTTATAAAATTGGAGAAAGCTCAGATTTTGGAGCTACGGAGTGACGCGGTTTCGTATAACTTATGCATCATAATTGTGCGTTTATGACTACAGTAAATCTGTTAACTTGAACAGTGAGGAACTAAAAGGTATTTGTGGCCTGCTGCAATGGTAAAATTCACAGTTAGGAATTAGGATCTATACTAGGTAGGTGGCAGTGACGTTAGCTGCACTACCGGGTATTTTACGCGGAAGTTTCCTAACCTATAAATAGTAAACGGCTCAAATACGGTGCTACAATGCTAGTTACAAAAGAAGTACAAACATTCAAATATTGAAAAGCACTGGATTGACTGCGTATGCTTTCAAATTTGCTGGAAATAATTAAATTTATGTCCGTGACCGCAACAAAATAGGGTTATGACAGTAGTATAGGTAGACCGATTCTGGGCCAAACCACCACCACCACAACCACCACAACCGATTCTAGGCCCACCACCACCACAGGTAGACCGATTCTGGGCCAAACCACCACCACCAACACCACCACCACCACCACCACCACCACAACCGATTCTCGGCCATCCACCACCACAGGTACACCGAACTTGGGCCCCAACACCAAAAGTATGGGAACACCAAAACTGATTTACATCTTCCTAATAAACAGGGGTCATTAAACCTATCTTGACTGATCGTTACTAGAGCGTAAACATTTGCGAGATGCAACCTGATGCCATACCTGACCGCGTGACATTAGACGGGTAATCGCGATATCTGTAATGCGATATCGTACGTGACTTCGTGACTACAGGCATGAAATCGCGAAACCTATAATTTGACATCGTACGCGACTTCGTGACTTTAGCCTTGAAACCATGAAACCTGTAAACTAATGATGCTGCGTGATTGTGTGACATTTATTTAATCTAAGCGGTATCTAGTATGCGAACTATTTGTGTGTTCAACAAATACACTAAAATTGCAATACTCGGTAGTTTTGACATGTCTACAAAGTGATGTATGACTTTTAATAAGGCTTTTGCTATTTTACATTATTTAGAATTTAGTGCTACATTTTGTGATTTAAGGGTACAAATTTAGGTGCTGTTAATAGAATAAGACTGAGCACTACTTTTTGTTTAGTATTTATTGCACATTTCTAGATCGTACACAATTTTATTCTTATTCAATAATATCATTTCTAACATACATATTTTGTTAGCATTCAAAGGAGATAAATTAAGATACAACTCTATTTCTTTTTCAATTTCCTGGCTCCTTAATTTTTTTACTTTGTTTAGTACTGAAGTATAAAAACATTGAAAATCTTGGCGCATCAGATACTCTAGCTTACAATCTACAATATGTGTTATTTGAAATAAATTTTTGGTTGTTTCATACCCCAAGAATATCTCGCTGTAAGGGCCGATTATTCTGAGCACCTTCACTTTCTTATACTCCTCTAAATGAATGTTGTAGTTAGTGAACTTATACACAGTGTCAGCAGCAGTTTGATTTTCGAAGTAGTCCATGATGGGATTCCTATGCTGTAAAAACTCGTTCCACTCGACCAATCCAAACGCAACTGCATTACGTGCTGATACTATCCGAACAGATGGAAGAAGATCTACTGGTGAAATTCCTACTTCCAAAGTTTTTGGTGTTGCTCTTATTCAGCACATAATGTGTAGATCCAACGAATGGTCCATCTTGGATAGCACCTTCTCTTTCCATGGCTCGTCAGCTTTTTCTATTTGCTGTTTAACAAAGACTGTTAAATTCGTGAAGCGCTCATATAGCTATGTATCATATTATTCTTAAAATCTAGAATACATACCACTAAAGGATATGAAATAGTATTATGCCACTATCACACGATCACGTCTCACCACTAAAACACTGAACAGTGCACAGAAGACTGATGGTACTGTAACTGACAGTGCTTCATTAACCACTTGAATATATACCGCAGAAACATGTTCTAGAACGTTCTCGAAATGCTGACAGCAGAAATATTGAACAATTATGGGTTTATATTTCGCTTACTAAGCACATAGCTCTACAATTCCCTTGTATTATATTTCGCTGACTACTCTCCTTTACACATTTATAGTGGAATATGACAAGTTCTAACAAGTCGATTCCAGGAATATATTACTCCTTTTATAAGAATTTCAGTTGTCTAGAAAATTCTACCTGTTCATACTTGCAACAAACCAGATCACTAGAAAGAGGTGTCGAGATTAACGAGGGATAGCGTTCTATCGTCGTTGAATTCTGTTACACCTCCAATCTTCTAACAAGCGTGGAATAAAATGGAACACGATATCATTTGTAGTATATGTCTAGAGATATTTATTTTACCAGTGGTTTTAAATTGCTCCCATGTTTTTTGCAATTACTGCGTTTGTAAATGGAGAAAAAGTTCAAATACTTGTCCATTATGTCGCCAAATTATACAGCAAATTTCACCTTCCGCGCCAATGGCAGAAGCAGTTTTGAAGGTAAATAGTGTAATCCTTTTAGTAATATTATTACTAATGTTCTATTCAGTTTCTAGATTCCAAGAGTGAATATGAACTAGAAGATAGAAGAAAAACGGAAACTGAGCGCATGGGGAGCACGTCCAGAGGTGAAGATGAACAATGGGCAGATATGCTTTCAGACTTCGAACTCGATGCAATTGATATTTTTATTATACATATTGTTTTAGGTACCGTAGATTGAAATAAAAGATATTTAAATTAGTACTTGTTTATTATACAAATATTTCTGCATTACATTTATAGTGGTAATTGCACAAAAGCATGTACTTAAATCATGGGCAAAACAAGGAGGTTCTACAATATAATGTTTGAGTGAAAAATTGAACATCATTTTCTATATTATACACTTTTATCCTATCAGGTAAATATTTTTTAAGAAAATTAACTTTCAGTAGTCCTTTGCAATAAATTATAGATTCTCCAAATGTAACGCGTTGGAGTATGCAAGGTAGTTCCTTTAAACTTGTAAAACCAGTATTCCAACGGATGCCATGATGAAATTTTTCCACCCAACGCACCTGTCTCTTTTCCTTTTCACCCAATTGTGTGTACGGATGCGGAGCTCGGAAAACGTAATGTGCCGTTCTTCTACCGTTTGTTACAGCAAGTTCTTTTAACACAAAGCCAGGAACTGTGAATCCTTGTATGTCTACTAACAGCATCTTAAAGTTTTCTGACTTCCCCGCCTAGCGGCCTATATTCAACGATAGTATCGTGAATAATAAGAGCATACACAACGGCATCTTGGGGAAAATTGCGCATCCCCTCCATTTCAATTTTGACATCAACTACACTTGTTTTAATAGCTTCGTTTTGTTTTGAACAGTCCAAAATAAAGAGTGGATTATTTTTAAATTCATCATAACTCATAAGTGGTTCAGCGGAACGACCTAAATAACTGTTCTGGAAGTTAATGTAATTGATGTATGCAGTGGCATACTTATTTTATCAAAATCTAAATTCCATTGCTGATATGGGTATGATTCGGAATTGAGGTATAACTTTATATTGGTAATATTGAGATGGTCAAAGTTACTAGCTATTTGTAATTTATTATTTTTTCTGTTCCTCTGAAACCCTAGTACTACATATCTAGGTTTCTCCAAGTTTGAAGAGGACCGGACTTGCCATACATCTAATTTTGTAGGTTTCAAGGCAGGTAATTCATAAATTTCCCAACGCCGAAAGGCCATTGTTATAAGAGCATCCTGATTAACTTGCTTTAGCAATTCAAGCCGTATAGCGTCATTTACTGTTACGTGTGGAACCCGCCATTCAATCCTTGAGATATCGATAGACGCTTCGGTATCTACACTAACATAGCAGTTCTCATCTCTTCCACTACGTATTAGAATTAATTCCTGTCTTACGTTCATTAACACCTTCTTATAATCGCGAGCAAAACCAAGTAAAAATTCAAGTGGAATTAGTACACAAAAAGTACCATCATCATTAATTTCATTATATACACCAATTCCAGACCACCCTGCCACACTGAGACCTCTGCACTCTGCAGAATTATACAATAATAACCCCAAAATACTTGATGTTATACCTGGTTCTTTACAAAAATCTACTACAACACCGTTAATCTCAAACCTAATTTCTTTAAATAAAAACGCGAATGCATTGTTGGTAATATGCGCTCCTTTACTAACGTCTTCCTTTGATAGTTTCCCTTCTATGTAGATATGGCTAGCGTATGTTGCTGTAATTAGGTCCTGGCATTGTATGGCTATCCGTATTTCATCTGATTTCTGGTATTGACTTGATCCGTAAGGAAGGTAGGTGTGGAGTTCTTCTCGAATTATGGATTCGTCGAATCCTATTCCTTGGAAAACTTCTAGATTGCTCATTGCGAACTTTGAGACCGATAGATAACAGAAAGTTTATATCTTCAGGTGTTAACTCACCAACATCTGAATAGTAAATGGTGGTATTTGATCGATTATTACAGCTTATATTACTGTAATCAATTCCCATATTTTTTTAATTCTAGTCTTATCGTAACTAATTCTTGACCAAAATCGATAGATTCACCGTCTTGATTGGTAAGTTTCAACGCAATATGTTCTACACAGCGTGTTGTGATTGGTAAATATAGGATATTTTGTGGTTCCTTTATTATTCTTTCCCCCGGTTCCACATCTAATGCGAATTCCAAATAATGTGTGAACGGCTGCACCATTGCAATATGCTCCGGAAGTAATATTGCACTCTACACGAATGCTAGTGGCTGGCGAGATACGTACATCCAAGTCGGATTCGTGATTTTCATTAGCATTTAGTATCCGTTGGAGAGTAAACCTAGCATGCGACCTATAGAATCCGAAGGCCGAAAATCTATCGTATAAGTGCTATACAGTAAACACTTCAGTGTATTAATATTAGGAGTCAGTGAAAAATGAATTGCTTCCTAGAGGACAACTGTTTATTTATATATTCGTTAAGTGCAGTTATTTCATAGGCACCGTCAGGTATTGTTAGTACATTTTCAGATCCGTAATATATTTATTGTTACCCTCGCATATATTACGTAATGCATTGCAACTATAAAATGCAACTAGCCCAATACTATATTGACACGTTGGATTCAGCCTCAATTGGTGGAAAATATGAAGCGCTAAGACAGTTTCCAGCACCTGTAAGCGTAAACGTAACGGACATGACTGATACATTTCCACGCTTACGGTGCTATTTATATAAACACTTTAAACACAAATGCCCACAGTTATAAGTGCCATAATTTTGGTATCTGTCATAGTTGTAAGAGATTTTGCTGTTACATTCCGAATATTCTGAAGTTCTAACGGTGGTCGCAGATCAACCAAAGCTATCAAAATATCCAACCTTTGATTGCCCTTTTTCCCTGTATGCCACCCAATGGGTACCTGGACCATTGCAGTCATCTAAATTGACTATACCGCTTTCCCATTTATACGGAGCTGTGGGCAACTGATTCCGCATAAATACAACCTCTAAATTGGATATTCCTTTTGAAAAAGTTGATGATATCAATTTCTGTTAGGGGTCGCTGTGGTAACAGCTTCATAATTAGTTTTTTGACGGTTGAATGTAAAGCCCTAAACCTGTTTTATGAGGTCCTAAGTACAATCCTTTTTTTCTTTTTGGCCTAATGCTATACATTCCATTGCTTTGTTGTGCCGTTTAGCTTCAATCATTTGCTCATTTGCAGCCTTCGAGTCTTTCACAGCTCTTGCGATTTGGCTAGCTCCACCAGCTAAAGCTCCAAGAGCTGTCAACCCTCCAAAGATGGCAGGAAGCAACGGCAGGAAACCTCCTGATTTAGGTATTGGTATAACTCTCGGCGTTGATATGGTTCTCTTACCCCCAGCTGCTTTTACAATATTTCGGGCACAGGCTAGAGCTATTTTAGCTGAATCTTCTACTGACAATGGGCCTAGCCTCTTTAACTGCTTCGTAGTCTCTTTAACGATCGATCCGAATGTCTTTTTCCCAACCTTCTTTAGACCTCTCCCTATTTAGCTTTTGTTGTTTTCTTTAGACCCATTCCCAATTTTCTCTTAACTTTCATGGCATTTGGTGACAA
>QCXZ01000138.1:20448956-20557877 GCA_025024175.1 Rhyzopertha dominica
TAAAGGATATAAATATGTTTTGGTAGTTATTGACTGTTATTCAAAATTGTGTGGACCCGTCCTCTAAAAACCAAAACTGGAATCGAAACATCTAAAGCAGTTGAGGATATATTCAAACAGGGTCGCGTTCCAAAAAACTTGCAGACAGATAGAGGCAAAGAATTCTATAACGTACACTGGAGCAAAATCATGAACGCTTACAGAGTTAATCACTACTCAACATATAGTGTAAAAAGGCAGCAATAGCTGAACGCGTAATACGAACCCTGAAAACATTACTGTACCGCGCATTTAGTCTGCGAGGTAAGCATTTGTGGATGGATATTCTCAATGAAGTAACGAATACTTACAATAACCGCATTCACTCCACTACTAAAATGAAACCGTCAGATGTGAGACCTGAAACCAACTTAGGGTGTTTTAGTCACCACAAGATCATGGATAAGCAAAAATATAAAGAAGGAGATGTAGTCCGTATCTCTAAATATAAATCACAATTTGCTAAAGGCTATACACCTAATTGGAGTAGCGAATTGTTTAAGATTTATAAAGTGCAGCTAACCAACCCAACTACTTACCTTTTAAAAGACATGAGCGGACAACCAATCCTTGGAGCATTTTACACACAGGAACTACAAAATGCTAAGTATTCGGACGTCTATTTAGTGGAAAAAGTTTTGAAAAGAAACAAGCGCAATTTGTATGTGAAGTGGTTAGGTTTAGACAATTCGCACAACAGCTGGATAAACAAACACAATGTTTTTAGTTAGTTAGTATATATTGTAGATAAATAAATACATGATAAAATACAATAAAATTGATACATTACAGCTACTGTATTAACTATATTATATAAATAAATAACAAGTAATTATTTACACAGGGCCATTTTTTTAACATTCCCTATTACGTTCACGTTCCAAAAAATCTAATAATCGATGTAGTTCAATGTCATTTTGAATATGTAAATTTATGTCTTTATGACCCCAAGCTAAAGTTTCAATACTGCCAGGAAGTATATACCTCTTATCGTCATCTGGTGAAAGGGCCACTTTATACTTTATTTCTGTGTACACATCATGTAGGTACGACCGAAATACATGCATACTTCGCAGTACTCGCGTACTATTTTCAATGCAACATTTGTAGTGCTCTGGTTGGATTTTTTCTCGTATTACATTATGTTTTACTCCTTTGGCCTTTTTAGTTACGTCTTTCTCTGTTATAACACAATAGCATTTAGCTCCTGTACCGTAAAACTCATAAATTATTTGACCAGCATACTCATCCTTCATTTTTCCAAGTACCGAGGGGGTTTTGGGAATGTTAAATTTATTATCTATTGCATAATTGGATGTATCAAATTTGGTTATATTATTTTTTATGTCTTTGTAGAAGTCGTCCGTATAAAGCTCTAAAATGAACGAATCTGTATCAGTATATAGCAATTCAACATTATCACCATACTGTTTTTTAAGAAAACCGTAGTAGAAATCGTACATTATAGTTTTGGATATATCCAAAACGCAGAAGCCCACGTAAATAGGTTTATCGTAAACAATTTCTGTACGATTCATTAAAACGCCAACAAATTTTCAGTGAACACAGTGCATGCTTTAAAATTTGGTCTCGCAATCAACGCTTCGGCCACCGAGAGCTCTCCCTATATTTCGCCAGTGGGTAACAAGCTTAAAATCTATTCTCTTTTCTACGTTTTCCATTGTTTTACCAAATACTGCATTATTCATTAATTTGTAAAAGCTTTTTTCGAACTCATTTTTAGCCCTATTTTCGCAGCTGGGTGTTAAGATCAATGTAATTTTTCATGTATTGAGATTGTTTAAATGTTAATACTCGATGAACTTTAGTTATTTTCAAAACCTTCTCGTAAACATTGCTTTAAATTTTCTATAATGTATAACATATCTTTCCTTGTTATATAAACTTAATATTAGTTTACGTACTTTACTCCCGGGTGGAATTATTTGTTCTGGACAGAAAGGATATGAATTGTGCTTGTCATGTAATTCTTCCGGATACTTGATGTCTACTTCTAGGATATAGCCATAAGGTGAATCATCTGCTATAGAAATGATATCTAAATCTCTAATCTCATTTTCATCCAACCATCTGAAACCCGCATATGGCAAATATTGGGGAGAGAGCGGCTCCGTACAAATTTGTAGCATCCAAGTATGCAATGTATGATGAGGGTAACTTTGGGATCATAATCCGACATATATTTATTGTTGGCAATAGCTTTACGTTTACTACACTGACTGATACCCCCTCTGATTCCTTTCTTAATAAAATGAACCATGTCTATGTCTGTCAACAATTCTAGATGAATCCCTGTATATTTAAGCATAGCCGACCAGGATAAAGCAGGTGCTGTCAAAAACATGCAGGGATCCAACTGGTACACTTCATGACAGATCTTTCTAAAATTTTCAAATACGTCGGTTAGGAGTAGAACATCGGACTTTAAGTAAACATCAGAATATTCTCCTAACGTTTTACAACTGAATTCCTTCCAAACTTTCTGCGCCCTATCATATTCATCGGAAGTAATAGACGATTTATTAAAATTATCTTCGAAGGCATTCAAAGGAGGCAAAACAGATTGTTCCAGTTTTTCTACGCAGTCGACGTAACCATACGGAAACACTCCTTTCTGTCTAACGAGTTTAAATTTTGAGCTGTCTGGAAAATGTCTTGATATTTCATTGCATTGGTTATCGCTCAAAAAAGATCCCAATTTCTCCAAACTCATTGGCATAAACCTAAAGCTATCAACGAACCTTATTGTTATGTAAACGTGCTCAGTACGGTTTTCTGAAGTTTGACGAGCATCCACTAAAAGTCGCTTGCTAAAGGAAACGTATTTTTCTTTATTTTGTGCAATAACACCAAGGCTACAACCTTCATTTGCCAACTGTTTAATGAAGAGATGCGAATCATAACCAGAAAGATTATGAAAGAATACCGGAATAAATTTTGGTAACTTGTAATTTAAATTGCAAATAGAATGAGCAGCTCCATTGAAGTCTCCTGTGCAATGATTGTGGTCCTTCACCTTGAGTTCGTTGTCTTTAAACTGTCTTTCACAAATGTAACAATGAGTTGCATTTGAAAAAAGCAGTTCTTGTTCTTTCGTTAGAGGTTTCATTGGTACCACATGTTTTAAATGATTTTGATATATATTTCTAACATCATCTTCTAAACGCTAACAAAAATTTCAGCGCAATTAGGACCCCTATAAGTGACATACTTCGATAGTGACTCATCATAAGAGCATTTTATGTAATAGCCAAAGCTGTAAGGTTCATGCCGATGAGTTCGTACACTAAAAGATTTTTCAACCGTTGTTTGTTCAGAATCATTTCTTGAGTAATCATTAGTGTAAGGAAGACATGTGTCGTATGTTTTCAACAAGCATTCGAAGTCAGCATAGACCACAAAAGGATGAATCATTTGTTTCTCTGTTTCTTCAAATTTCAATACATTTTCCGGACAGTTATCCCCAAACTTATCTACTCTGATAGCAGTAGTTGGCAGCTTAGTACGTACGTGGGTACAATCAAACTGCATATGCATATGTAATTTTTCTATTTTTGAGAAGTACAGTAAACAACCGTCGCATAAAAATTTAGAATGTTGATTGTTATTAATCTGTTGACTGACCAACCGCGATAAGTTTTTAATCCATAAGTAATGACTCACACGCCGGGTGTCATCATTAATCAATAACAAATTTACATGTACCTGCAATTTGCATGATGTGTAATATAGTGGTCCAATAACCTGATAAGTGGTAATACCATTATGAAATTTTTTATCTAAACCATATACATTAACTGAAATATTATTTAACTGTTCAAATTTGGGAATAGCATCCAATGTAATAGGGAATGACATACCTGTGAAATCCAATTCGTCCTGATATTTTATGTAATGTGCTGGACGTTCTGGATGGGATTCCACAGGATGCAAGGCTGACAGGATGGCCCATTTAAAACACTGGTCGTCTTCATTTTTAACATTAATCACGGCTTTCCTTGCGTAGATTGATTTTTGGTAGTTCAACATATGTAGAAGCTCTAAGCGGATTATATTTGTTGACACTGACCTCTAAATACAGCAGGGTCACCAGCAACCAACCTGTTAAATAGGGGGCTAAGTATATCGTTTTTTTTCAAATAAAATTGTTTTTCGAACTTACCTGAGTCCCTTTCTTCAAAATCTTTAGCCTTTGCCTCCACTTCAGAAACGAAGTTTGCATACAGTTCATTAATATTTGTACTGCTCACCACGATAACATTCTTAGTATTAAAGGACTTAATATCGAACTCATCCTTTACTGGATGGTAGTACAACCCGAACAATTCAACATTTACTTTAAGATTATCATGATTATTGACGTGGTGAAGGATTAAATGACTAAATTTGCTATCCAGTTTCCGAAAGAATGCATTTATGTCAGTACCTCTGCCATCTAGCTGATATGTCGCAATGTTATTCTTGAATGCTCCTGCAATTTTTCGAACTCCTTCCTGCACCACCTCCGTAGAAGCTCTGCTTTTATGAAGAATGCTACGAAGGTGGCCTTGGAACTTCTCATTCGGAACATTCTCGTGACATACGCAGCAGTAAATGGAAGGTCTTGACGTCGATGCTTGTTCTACAGGTGCTGGATAGTTTTCTGCAGACTTCGTTTCGAAGTCACCTTTAATTCTATTAGGATTTTTAGTTGAGGAAGAACGGATATTGTCCAATACAGTTTGCTCTGGAACAAGATACAACCGTTAATTTGAGAAAAAAGCTGAATATACTTGACACTTACTATTACTTGTTTCCTGGGAAGGCACATCTGGACAACAGCGTCTGGATCCACCTAATATTAATTGGATTAGTCAAAATCGGCTAGATTACCGCTTAAAAAAACTTACTCTGAACCTCCATATCATCCTCTTGCACGGCAAATATTTTACGCTTCTTTAGAGGTAGGTTGCTGACATTTATCGGTTCGAAGTCTAAAAAGTAATAAATTTTAGATAACAAAACTTATTGAATTAGTATGTTAAACTTACTTTCACTTATTTGAAGCTTCGCAAAAGACACTGTTAGGCGCCGTGCAGCCTTGAACTTTAGCTTGCACAGGATTCTGTAACAGAACAGCAGGATCTTCATCCGTTGCTGGTCCTAAAACAGGCAAAGAAGTTAGTGGTGTAAATTAAACAGTTATTTCGATTAACTTACTTTTACGCATCGCCGACTCCACCTTCGGAACTTTATAACTGGCATTTCCACAACTACACTTCCTATGCCTTTCCAAAGCATCTCTCCTGGAGTAAACTTTACCACACTCTCCACAGGCGAATCCTTTAACAATAAGTTTGTAATTAGGTATCTAGGTATGCAGGAAAGCTGTTTGAGTGACTTACCCTGTACCCGCTGTTGCGTGCTGGCTTGGTTTGGATTCGCAGAATGAACGTCTAAAATAGGCAATGCATATTGGTACGTCTACATCGCTTTCAAATAAAAATAAACTTACCAGCATTGCTGCAACTGTGGTCCATATGACGCTTAAGGGCATCCATTCTAGTAAATAGTCTACCACAGTATTCACAAATCATGGTTATATACACGCGCTAAGCAGACCTGCACTAACGTAAAATCACCCTTGCTCGGCTACTAATAAAATAAAGCCCACCACTTTTATCACTCATTATATATATTTCAAAACTACTTAGTATAGCAATTTTAGTGTATTTGTTCCAGAATACGAAATAACTTGAAAACACAAATAGTTCGCATACCAGATACCGCTTAGATTAAATAAATGTCACGCAATCACGTAGCATCATCAGTTTACAGGTTTCATGGTTTCAAGGCTAAAGTCACGAAGTCACATACGATGTCAAATTATAGGTTTCGCGATTTCATGCCTGTAGTCACGAAGTCACGTACGATGTCGCATTACAGATATCACGATTACCCGTCTAATGACACGCGGTCAGGTATGGCATCAGGTTGCATCTCGCAAATGTTTACGCTTTAGTAACGATCAGTCAAGATAGGTTTAATGACCCCTGTTTATTAGGAAAATGTAAATCAGTTTTGGTGTTCGCACACTTTTGGTGTTGGGTCCTGGTTCGGTGTACCTGTGGTGGTGGTTTGGCCSAGAATCGCTGMASCTGTGGTGGTGGTGGGTCTAGAAACGGTTGTGGTGGTTTGGCCCAGAATCGGTCTACCTGTGGTGGTGGTGGGCCTAGAATCGGTTGTGGTGGTTGTGGTGGTGGTGGTTTGGCCCAGAATCGGTCTACCTATACTACTTATGACGGACGTAGCTGTTGTGTAGCTTCGTACAAGCAAGTTGTTATTACTTACCTTTGGAAGGAAAATTGAACGGTACATTGTTGGAAAATCTTTATAAAACTATCAATTTATCGGCAACTTTCGGTACAGTATATGACAGTTGACAGTATATTGTGTTTATTGTAGCTTGGCAGCAGCTACAAAAGCCGGCACATATAATACAGAAACCAACGCCGCCTGCGTTGCATGAATCATTTATAGAAGCCCTGTGTATTGTATACCTTAATCTGAAGAAATTACATGCCATCCTCGTTTAAGATGTAGGGATCTCTTTTTTAACTGAAAACCCAGTTTCGTTTCTATTATGATGCAATAAAATAAAAGGAAACGAAGATACCACAATCCTACAGGGATTTTATAAATGATTGATGCAACTCGGGCGGCGTTGATTTCTGAATTCTTTGTGCCGCCTTTTCGTAACTGCTGCTAAGCTACAATTAGCACGGCGATAGTACTGAAGGTTGCAGCAGATCAAGTTGGTCGCGAAATTGATGACTATAAAAATTTTGCAACAATTTACAGTTCTATTTTTCTGTCAGTGGTAAGAAATAACAAGAAATATTGGTACAGTAGGCTTGTGGTAACTTCTTTTGTGGCAGGCTAAAAACATCTTTCAGTCCATCATAGTACAATTTTACAAAGTATTTAAGAGGCTTGCTGTAGCCACAACCTCACAAATACGATAAATAACCTAAAAGTTATACGAATCCGTGTCACCCCAAAGCTCTGAAATGTGAGCTTTCTGTAACCTTGAAGTTGATTATTCCACAAAACTACAGAATATGTTGAAAATACACACTCCCACGCATTCTCTCATACTAAAATATATCAAATAATTTAAAAATCGACAGATGACAAATATACGTCCAAGCGATAGTTGTGTTCACTTTCGTGAGAGGCGGCAAATTGGTTTAATCGATAATTTCCGTAAGCGCTCTGGATGCATGAATCATTTATAGAAACCCTGAATAAACAAACAAGCACATACGAAGAATTGTTATAAATATAAAGATATAAGGTTATACTAGTGATATTTTCTATCATTTGTAGTATGTCTTTAATTAGATGTTAGAAGTCAATTATGAATTACAGGGCAAAGAGGAATTAGATACTTAAGAGATAGTTTTAGGAAATGTAGACAACTGCTAAGGTTTGGGAGATGTAATATGTAAACTACTAGCTTTATTTTTGTTCTGGTAAGTTTTATTATTCCGCTGAATGACTGACAGTCAGCAGCTTAAGAGCACTGAAGATGCCACCAGTTACGTGTGGCGAAATGTCTGCGCCTAATCAGCGAGGATGCAGCACAACAGCCTGGAAGTTCCATCGAGGTCTGACTGTGAAATCCAGTTATTAGGATGATCTTAAATTTTTGTATTTTTAATAACTTTACCTATCAAAATGTAATACTTAACATGTACCGCTGACTTCATATTAATACACACCAGAATTTACTACGAATAGACAGACATTCCGACCGCTTGTAAAAATTTAGAAACCGAAGAGTTCGGATTTTATGCTTGATTATCGTCCCATGAAACTAAAAATAATAATTTGGAAGGCCTTTCCTTATAATGAAAATGAAATATTGCTCTAGGTACATCAGTATCGAAGTGGCGCCTCCGCCACGTGTCACAACCTTTGCCTGAGGATGTGCGTTTGGTGCTAGGGATCGTTAGGAAAAACCTGAAAAAGAACGTCCTCTCTTCGTGTAACAGTTTATTATCATTAATTAAATAAATAAATTAGTGATAAACAGGCAAGTTAAGTAAATAATGACATGATAAAACAAAAGTATTTGAACAAGGATTGCTGAAACTTACATTATTGKCAAACGGTTGGTTTCTTCAGTAGGTCTTCGAGTCTAACATTCAGACTAAATTATAATTAACGAAATACCGTATTTATAGTAGCGCATACCTCACACATATCGTACAACACGTAAATAGATAAGCTAGCACCTTCCTACTCGTAGTTTGAAATCGATAAATGTTAATTTCGTCAATATCTTCTGACAATATGACATAATAATTTCATATTGGAACGGTGCGAATTATTTTAAAATTATGTGCTACAGCAATGATTAAGTATTGTGTATTAATACAAAAAATAAAGAAGCTATCAGTACATCAAAATACGTATCTTGTATCCATTACCTTTAGAGAATGTCGTGTAGCAATTATAATGCTAACGACTTACAATCTAACCTTCAGTTTCAGTATTTCAGAGCGATGGGCGAGAAAATAAAACAATAATAAAATGACAATCTATTTCACTACATGCTTATTTTGTTGGAACCGTCAGATCTAATATTTAAAAGTTGTCTTGAACACTAGTAACAATTTCATAATTCTCATGAATGGTGATTAAAATATCGTTTGCACTGATGCAAAGCGTCGTCTGGAGAACAATTTTGCGGTGATCAAAACGGGTACCTTATATTATCTAATCTAGCGGGTTTCTCCTATCACGACACGCCACTGGTATGTTGGTTCTTAATGGTTACATCGTGTGGAGGCAGAGTTCAATGGGAGATTCGAACGGCTAATTGATAAAAATTACAACTACTTTGTTGCTGTACAGGAGAAAACCAGCACATCGCGGCTCACATCGCGATAAAGAAGTACAGTTTGTTTGCCTAAATGGGAGGCAATTACTGGGTTTGGGGACACGGCAGAAAAAGACCAATCCGACGCACACAACACGCCCGCTTATTCATACTCCTCGTATCAATGAAACGACCATATGCGACATTTCTTGTTGCAAGCAACGGAGTTCTTCTCACATTTACAAAGGGAGTTTATTATATTGTCTTCCTAGTTATGAAAACAATAAGCCATCATGACGATTTTGTATGTCAAGTTGCTGTTACATTTTCATGTCCAAGTCTGGTTCCAATCGCTTAACATCTGTTCTTCTTAAATCAATTTAAAGAAGCGAAAATGAGTAATGTGACACTTGAACACAAAAGCATAATGAGTTTTTATCGAAAAAAAGTAGTAGCCGAAAGAATATCCAAGAGAGAAAGTTCAAATCTTTAAAGTCAAACATTGGTGCAAGTGGTTCAAATAAAGCAGCCATCACGATGACCCAAAGTGGGGAAGACCTGTGAAAACACGAACTGAGGAAATCATCGACACAAGCTTGAACATATGATATTGGATGGTCGCCAATTAAAAGTTCTACTATAGCTAGGAAATTAAGAATATCAGAATCGAGCGTTTTTAAAATGATGGGAGATGGACATATCGGCGCTATGGTTACACTAGTTACTCGGTCCAGAACAAAATCTGTACAGATAACCGCTTCGCAAGAAGAAAATGACTGTCCCAGAGCTGCAGGAAATACTTTACAGAAGTATTTGAGTTCTTCTATAAATACATTTCATTAAAAACATTTTTAAATAACGAGGTAAATTATAAATACTTTTAAAACGCATTTGAAATACTTTAAAAGTATAGATGAAGATGTGTCATCGTTGCTTCCAGTAATCGAGGGGGTTCCGCAGGGTAGCGTACTTGGCCCGTTGATGTATGCGCTTTACACCAACATCTTTTCTAATTATTGTTTGTTTTTGTGAACCCCACTATCATCTACCCAGTTGTGTCGTTCTTTTTCTATTGGGATATAAATGAAGCTAGACGTAGTATCAATAGAGATCTACAAGCACCTCGAGAGATTTCCACTAGTCACTCATTGCTTGTTAACCCTACAAAGTCTAATGTTGTTGTATTCTGTTCAGAGAGCTGTAGATAATTTGTTTATGACAACCTACGATTACGTTTAGGGAATAGTATCTTACAATTCAGTGATAACTGTAACAGTTTGAGTGTAATTATTAGTCATATTAATGCATATTACGTAAAACTTTTGCATCATTGAAAGTACAGTCAGAGGTACTGCCTTGAAAAAGCTTTTTTATAAACTTCTGTGGTCGTCTTTTACGCTAATCCAACTCTCTGGAACACTTGCTCCATCAAGTTACTGTTGAATCATCCACACACGACTCCTGGCAAGCTTCTTGTAACGCACCGTGAATTTCGGCAACCGTTATTTTGCGCAATGTTGGAATATACGCATGTTAATCCGCTACAGTGCCGCGTTCCATTGCATCAAACTACACCGTTTGGAGAATTTTTTACTTATAAACTGAGTGAACCACCCTCACTCTATATATAACTAAGTGATATCCCAATGATAGACTTTTATAATTTGACAGCACTTGCTTTTATCACCATCGCCAGTTCAGCGCCAGCTTTGTATGTGTAGGAATTATGATATGACATCCGTATACCTGCATTGAATAGGAAGTGTAACTGTATGGAGATAATTACAGATTAATTTTAAAATTGGATGCGAGAAATATTATAGTTAAGCCTAACATGCACGACCATTTTTCACTAAGCACAATAAAGCGAAAAATAATACTTACAGAATGTACTCCCTTATCTGGTAAATTATTAATTCATACCCTTGTCAAATTTATTATTTTCATTTAGTGTAAGTTAAAGTAAAATTATATAAACATTTTATTTTAAATGATAATATACTTTCAAACGGCACTGTTGGGCGTTTTTGCGAATTTTATGCGATAACTATATACGAAATAAATTTGAAGCATCTAAGATTGTGTTGAAGCTTTCTAACCTGCCCCTGAATGTACAGGATTTCTATAAATGATTCATGCAACGCGAGCGGCGTTGATTTCTGAATTCTTTGTGTCCTTTTTATAACTGCTGCCAAGCTACAATATGCACGGCGACAGTAGTTGAAGGTTGCAGATCAATGTCACACCACAGCTCCTAAATGTGAGCTTGTTGCAACCTTAAAGTAAATTATCCCACAAACCACTACAGAATATGTTGAAAATACACACTCCCATGCGTTTTCTCATATTAAAATATATCAAATAATTCAAAAAACGATAGATGACAAATATACGTCGCTTTCCTGAGAGTCGGCAAATTGATTTAATTGATAATTTCCATAAGCGCCCTGGATGCATGAATCATTTATAGAAATCATGTAGTAGCTGTTGCTCGCGACTTTATTCACGTAAGAATGAAAGATAACGGAAATCGCATACGAACTTTCACCTCCCTTTTCTTACCTTTAGTGGTGAAATTTCCAAAATAGTTTCATACGTATGTATTAATACAATAGCTTGAACACGTACAAATGATAAAGTTTGTAAGTAGAAAATTACATTCACTAAACATATTACAATCCGGCAATAAACGGCCATTTTAGGGCAAAATAGTGGCGAGAGATGGGAGAAGGCACCAGACCGTGTGATTGGTTGCCAATTAGGTACGTATGAGAAAGTCAAACAACACTGCATCAGAGCCTTGATATCTGACAATTCTCTAATCTTTAAGGTTAGGTTTGATAGTTTGCTTCCCTCTTTCATCTCCTTTATAAACATTTACAATCCCGCAGCCATTTTGCCCTAAAATGGCGGACTACTGCGGTACTGTAATATATTTAGTGAGCCTATAGAAAACTGGATGGCAATGCTATTTGTCAGCATTACACTGACGCAATGACAAAGCCACCTAGCTGCCATTATAGGAACTACTTCCTGAAAGAGTGACCTGTAATCTGACCAGTAGGCATGCACCTGCATGCATCAACTTGACAGCAGTCCCTCGGCACTTTTTTCTGTTGAGCAAGGACCAACATACAGACAGCATAGAATAGAAGCATACCTACACATGTAAATATATTGACGCAAAATCCTTCATGTCAAAGTATGTTTTCATTTTAATTTTTTGCCCTTCCATAGATTGTCACATCTCGGGGTAAGGGCAATGGAGCTTGAGACAACCCTTGGTCTGCAAGAAAATATCACAGATTTTGGCTTGTAACGCAAGTAACACGATACCAGTTGGCTCAATATGATGAACAGACGTCATCAGCTGCATTTGTCGTTTCTTTTTCTACAAAATAATAAAATACAAATCGCCGTCATACCTTTAAAGTAGAATGAGATGCAGGACTTACGTATACATTATATCAACATCCTCAGAATGGATTTACTTGCTATTCCGCAGCATAAAAACAACAATTTTTTATAACATTGGCTTCGTGATTAATGATCTGGGCATCGTTGGGTTTTCGTCAATGCTTTTAAATTACAGCTTAAGCAACAATTACTTTGATCACAGTGACATTTCTTGTACCTTATATTATCATAATTTTTCGCTAAATTGTGGGTGATTATTAATTTGATGACTTTGTTGCCGTTGATCTTTTACCGTCCCTTCATTTCACTTTTCTTTCTCTATGTTCCTTTTACTTTTTGCTCTTGGTGTTTCCACATGTTCTCGCTGTCTATATATTACTGTTCGTTTTTCTTTCCTAGTTCTTTTCACTTCCATCATTTTTTTCTTGGCGATGGGTTTTTATATATAATATTAATTATAGTTTACGGTACGACGCTGTAGAAGATCGGAGCTGTGACTTACCGGTATCAGCATCTGAATCATCATTATTATTATTGTTGTTATTATTATTATTATTATGATGATACCTGGGTAAACCACGTGGACCCTTCCAGGGAGCATGCAATGAGCACAAGGGAACTCCATCTTTAAGAAGGCGTGAACAACTGAAAAAACGATGGTCATAGTTTTCTGAGACCTGGAAGGATACTCTTAATTGACTACACCAAAATGAACTACAATAACGTGCTTCTGCACGATAACCGCAAAGTGCAAAAGGCACATTGAACAAGCAGTAGTCCATGAAAACTGTTGCTTTGAGAAACTAGAATATCCAGCTTAGAGTCCCTACTTAGCGCCTTTTCCAAAATTAAAATTAAAACCAGCTTATAATTAGTTTTTCATTTAAGCATGATTTCAGGTTCTTATAATTAAAACGTCTTCTCAATTTACTCTTGATAAAGTTAATTCTTGAAGATGGTTGTTCACTTGAATACGTAGACCCGGATGAGAAATGAACAGGAAATGGTCAGGAATTCCAGGTGTTATATATCAACATATTGTCCTTCTTCAGGGCTTTGAAAACAGATCAGTTAAACTGTGAACTAAGTTTACATTTGTTTTTCTGCTTAATTTTTATATCAAAACAAAGGTGTTCAAATTTTGAGTTRTMCAAGTRTTTGTTTTTTTTAATCCAGCAATTTCATATCCAAGTTGGTAATGTCAATATTAATAGCTGATATGTTTAATTCTGTAACAGTAGCATTCTTTTACAAAAGGCTAGCGTCGCCGGCGCTTTGATGTTTCTGAAACTTGTTGAAGAAAACTTCCCTAATGTTTAAAAGTGCTGTTTTGAAATTGCAACTGTCAGTAACACAATTATTTTCTTGCGATGTTTCAGCAGACTCGGAAAAAGAACAAAAATTGTCTTTCAAAATCTTGAGCAAAGAGATAATATTATACTCGTATATTTATCTTTCTGCTGGTATTTTGTAGAACAGCCGCATATATATCCCTAAAAATGTAGGTATACGATATCAAACTACCAGTTTACAGAACAACGGTGCTATATTTTATTGATTAAATAGCTAGCTATCTAGCTAGCTTTGCAAGATTTCGTCAACGCATTAAATAAAAATAGTAAACATTGGATAAATGATAAATACTTGATAAAATTTTAATAACATTAGAATGACATTTGAAGTGCAAAACTAACATTGCATATTATCTAGGCATGTAGTAAAGCATTCACCATCTTGATTGTAACAAACAGCTATATCTGCATTATTTATATCTCACAGTGGTGAAAATATTCATGCAAATTAACACAATTCGCTGCACATTGGCTAGAAATCCGCGTTCTAGCCTAATCTATGGCGCACGTGAAAGGAAAGAATTTCTACAAGATCGTTCTGAAACATGTGAAATTCATAAACTTCCCCAAAGCAACAACATACCAGCGAACCATTTGGCATAGGAATTCGTTTCCACGTGAGACCCGGCACTCATTATTTAGCAAGTGCCATATAGCACCAGCGCTTGTACATTAACATACGGAACGTGTCGGCCTACAATGATAGCAATTAATTTATACTAATTTCTTGGCACACTGCAATAACTCAAGCGGTACACTCACAAAAGACATTGCTCAGATAAGCATCGAATAAGCGGTCGGCACGGTGCAGTACAATAATCAGTGTCAAACTAAATTTGCCTTTTATTGCCGCCTTTCTGAAACATTGGCGAGAAGGTACACTTAAGCGGCCAAAAAGGTATGTATAAAGCTTTTGCAATCCGTTGACGCGCCTAAAAGGTATTCGGAGCAGTAAGTACTTTCATAGCCCAGTTCTTTTAGGTATAAAAACGTCCAATCTACGGAAAAAATTAGTGAGCCAAACTTCTTATACGTCTTCATCTAAGTGTTATAATACAGGTTTCCCCAACTAAAGTTTTCACCCAAAAAATCTCCGATTTTGTCGAAGTTTGGTAGAATAGGTCAATCGTTACTTAAATGGGAGCAAATTTTACCTTAACTTCAAAGTTATATCTGCATCCCTCTAGCGCCCAGAACAATACCTTAAAAATTTAATTAGCAACAACAGTTGAGCGATATCATTTTGAAACTGCTTTCATTGTCTACGCATACCATGTCTTATTTATAACTTCAGTAATTTTGTGGCAAATGTGTATAGATTCTACAACTTAATATTTGGAAACTAGCGTTTTACTGTAGTTAGTCTTAGTAAGTAGTTGCACTAGTAATTTGCAATAACCATTTTGGACACTTTGACGGCCGTAAAATATGTTATGTTATTTTACAAATATGAAATAGGTAATTAACAAAATATGAGTTTTCTCTTAATACTATTGTTCCAGTCAAAAAGAAAAAAAATTGTCATTCACTTGGGTTTAACCCATAACAAAGATAACATTCAACCCTTAAATCTCTCTAGTGAATAGTTTTTCTTGCAACGATCGTACTACAGTTTATATGGTACAAACTGGGAGATCTTTAATAGTTGGAGCTAAGAACACCTCAAATAACATTCAAAAAATATAAGAACACTGACATAGTTAACAGAAATTTCTCCCCTACGTTTGGATAATGTAATATTTTCCAGTTTTGCAACAAAGCAGCAAAAAGTGTTACACGTTTTAACGATATTCAGAATTCTAACTCGCCCATTTTAAATAATTTGTTAAATATTCAATTATATTGTTGGTGACTTCCTGCAACCACGCAACCCACACGCATAAATGTTTTCATTTTTTGACTTCTATCAAAATTAATTTCTGTTGTTTCCCTATAGTTTGTAATTTTTATAACATTTTTATTAGGTACTGACCATTTAAGGCCAAAAGGTGGAATATTTGCATAATTTATCTTATATCAAAACTCCACAAAGATGGATCAGTTCACCATTTTCGCATTTGACCTACGTCACTGAAAACTTGCCGCGAATTGAATTTTTTCTTATGGAAACCGGTTTTTTCCACTCAACCAAAAATGTGTTCTATTGGTGCTTATTCTAGATCTATTTCAAAAGCACTCAGCTCTTTCAACCGATCTGTGTTCCAGAGGACATTCCTCTTATCGTACTCTCTCTCTCACATATAGAAAAAGTCCTCTTTTTTCCACACCAACTCGAAATCTAATAAAGCAAAAGGATTTTATTTTTTTAGGCCAAATGCAGTTTTACAAAATGAACAAAAATACAGGCTATTACCAGCAATAATTTATCATTATATCGTCAGAATGCAATTGTTAGGACGCAATACAAATTTAAAATCAATTCCATAGAACTGGCTTTATTTCTTTAAGTAAAATGTGTATCCCAATATATTGAAACGTATTTTTTTTGTTCGGTACCTATGCCTGCATCAGGCGACTTTGTGAAAAGGTTTTTCTATAATAAACATAAAATGGCGTGATGATCGGAAGCGATGCTCAGTGAGCTTGCTTAAGAGTGAGCTTTTAATTTATTTCAATTTAAAATACAACTGCTTAGACTTTTATAAAATGATCAAAAAAGATAAAAAAATATTACAAGCTGCAAAGGGTCGCAAGATGTATTTGTGGAAGAGATAAACAATTTCACAGTTTAGAGTAATAAATGTTTTATTTTAACAAGTTCCGACTCAAAAAAGTATTCTTTTCTGTCGTTTCTATTTTTTTACCATTCGTCCTGTCCTCTATTATTAATTTAAAAGTTGGCAACCCTAAATAAGATGGCGGTAGTTGTTTACAGCTTGCTGTAGGAACGCAATACAAAAATTCACATTGCAGTTGACTATTCTATGAATCTGTATATTAGATGTTTACTGGAAATGCGTTTTAATCAATTCAATCGCTTGTAAAATATCAGATTCGTTCATCTCCAAGCAGTTGTCTTCTTTAATGGTTAATTACCATTTTTCTGTACTTACTGAACCTATTATTACAAAATAAAGATTGCTTCATGAACACATGGTTGTTTGCTTTTTAATGCAAATTGCTAATAAACTGATAAACATTATACTGATTATTAGGTTATTATCCGGGTTATTCGGCTTGCAATGTCCACCAAAATTATAATATTTACCAACGTACTTTCAAGATAATATGCAATTTTAGTAGGTATCTAACAGGTTAGCTGAGAAGCGCATCAGACCTTAAATTAAATATAGTTAGCATAGAAATGTTTGTAAACACGCAGTGCTATTACGTTTAAATATCATAATGACGTTATGCAGATATTTTCTCGTCCGACCACGATAATAGTCAATGTGTCATAAACAATCACAATTGCATAAAATAMCAAACACGTTCGTTGACAACCTCATGCATTCTAGTCTCACCAGTTACCACCTTGACAGCTATCACACCCGCGCGTATCGTTTTAACTATTTTTGCAGCCCATTATATCTATTGTTCGACTCACCTACTATAAACGCCTCTTCGCGCTAAGGCAAAACGAAACTAAATCAAATTATATTATGTAGCAGACAGACATAAAATAATCAATAACCATATGTTCTAAACAAACAAAAGTATGCTATAACGACTACCTTAATGGAATATTCAACAAAAACTTTATTTACCCATTTTCTTGTTATTTAGAATCGAAACCAGGAAAATTTTTAAAATTAGAAATGTAGTTAAAAAAACAAACTACTCAGTCGCTTTCAACCTTGTATAAAACAAAATAAAGTTTACCCAATACACCTGCCTTGAATTCATCACTAAATAATTTGCTTCAAAAGCTCATAGAAGTACATTCGCTAACAACATCACGTAACATTAATAACCTTAAAATACAACACATTTGTAATTAATAGAAATTACCTTGTCAAGGTCATTAAGGCAGATAATACCTACTTGTTATTGAGTAGAGGATTGAAAAATAGCAACTAGTGTCTGAATAATGCTTTAGATTAAAAAATAACTTGACTGGATCAACACCCTTATAATTGCCCTGTGGCTTCAAATTAAAACTGAAACTTTTTTTCTAATGTTTTAAAATGAAAAATCTGCGGTTGCAATATCTAAGCGAAAATTAAATTTTGATGTACATTTTTGTTCACAGCATCTCAAGTTATACAGGGTTTCTGGATTTTTAAATATATGTAGAACATTTCTTGCGTCTACTACTGGTTCAGTTTAAACTCCATATGTAGGTACAAGTAACGTTGCTGATATTTTGTTGTTTGAAAATGACCAAAATGCCGAAAATTTATTTCCTAATAAAAATCTGTACGTGTGAATATGGGCACATAATTTATCTTATTTCAAGTAAACTGCCTTGCAATTTTTTCTACTTAGATTTGTTAATTTTTTGTTAGAATATTAAATGATATAAAAAAGTCTTGCAAAATCTAATTTCAAAAAAGTCCACTTCAAATTATATGATTTTTCATATCTACTCTACAACTAATGTAGAAAAAATGCATGATTTCAGTCAGCATTTGGTGAATTACTTCCTTTAAAACAGCACAGTAATGTATTTAGACAGTTTCTCAAACATACGCAGAACGCAAGAAAATAGAAATAATTAAAAAGGTGTCTTTAAGATGAACAATACAACAAAAACCAAAAGAGTTACATTTTTATAATGTGAAGATCTCTGTAACATAGCAAGAGTATCACTGAAAAAATATACACGTAAGATCTAAAAAACTGAAACACTATTTCCAAAAGTGGTAATATTCTACAAATATGTAAAAAAATAATATACTAGTGCAGTGGTTTGTAAGATATAATGCCACAGAAAAGCAGATACTACAGCTATAAATCGAACACACACAGAAATGCCTTTTAGTTTTTTAACTATGAAGTAATTCGTTTCTAATTCAAATAGTGTCTATAGTTGGATCACCCAACAGACGGAGTAATAAACACTATGTTCTTGGGCAATTTAATTGTAACATATTGCCATACGACATATTTTAGTAATCTTTTATGTTACAAATTCCAAACCTGAACGTTCGCTAAGTCCAGAAAAAGTGAGGTTATGTTACCTCAGAAAAAATAAATGTTAAAATATGTTGTGCGCTTTAAGTTACGCTTTTCGGAAGGGAAGGGATTCCGATCACGTGATAGATGTGTGGACTACACGTGATCACTTCATCTGTTGGGTGATCCTAGTATAGTATCTAGCCGTCAAAATACCTACTCTAAACCTATGTATAGCAATGAGGTTACATTAATTTGGAAGCCACTTTGATTATCTATATAACCTTTTCGAAAATTAAAATTTAATTTAAAAGACATACACTAGTGTGTTCAATCAGCATAGCAATTGTCCGCGTCTATTATAGACTATGTACATATAGATGGCGCTTGTGCAGATGTTATGTACGAACCATGCTGGTAGGGATCTGGTATGTATGTAACCTAACCTTACTTTATCCTGACAAGAACCAATATCACAAAAACAACAAAACATCTCAAGAGTCAGCTTTCTCTCGACATCATAGGCACTATAATCTATCCATAAATCATTGATATTGAACAAGATGAGGAGCTCGATGAAAATTCAGTAGTTTTTCGGTATGACGGCGCACCTCCTCATTATGCTGCACATGTTGAACAATTGCCTGATAACAATTTCCAGGGACCTGGGTTGAATGGAGATCATCTATTGAATGGGAACAAAGAGTCCTGGTTTTACACCGATATATTTTTCCTTTCAGGACACTTAAAGTCGAAATGCAACCAGCATCTTTAAAGGAATAACATCAAAGAATTTTGTATGAGTGCCAGCATTATTTAAAATTAAGGGTGAGAGCTACCAGGGCTAGAGGGTTTTTCTGACACCTTTGAATGTTACTCGAATTGGTCTTCCATAAGAATTATTGGGAGTGGCTCATTTTTATTGAATCAACCGGTATAGTTGCTTTTATGCCTATGACAATGCTGGTCCAGATTTAAGACAATCCTGTAGTTAATTATATAATTATCTATCTTAATCTCCACTATAGTTTAAAAGAAAACGTACCTATTTCAAAATCATTTAAATTCTCTCATAAAACAGATCTTTTCGTCATCTAGGTAGGTGCCACAAAATTTCAAGTTTTTAGATCCTTGTTCTTGGCTTATTCATATTTTTAGAATAAATGTCAAAACGAATTACAATGAACTCCAGTGCTGCCGGCACTATCTATGGGATTAAAGATAAAGATAATTTACTTCCTTGCGCTTTATTGGTTGCCTTAGATTTTATTGGCGATATATTTAGCTAAACCAGTCTTTTGAAGAGTATCACGTCTACGACTTACTTAATGAATCGGCTAATTTATCGAATGGCTTATGCAATTAATTTATGAGACAGTGGCAATAAACTTATTTTTTTCACACATGTCATTATAAAAATCGATTAGTAAAACAAAACTATAAACATAAAACCAACCATATTTACCTTACTATATAATTAAACATCTCGGAGAATGTCTGGAAGATAAGCAAGTGAGAAAGTGTAAAATGTCTTTTCAAAATGGTGAATTATTAATTCACAACATGCGTCCAGAGGTTCAAATGTTTCATGCAGGATGCGGTTATGCCTTTTGTGCAGTAAATTAGGAGTACTGGTGACGTTATGCCACGCGCAAGTGACCATTTGTGGAAAATTATAGATTGACTATCTCTACATATGTAGTKMTAGTAACCAATASATCCCAGTAGATCAACATTTTTACTATACCCTGGTGTAAAACAGCCACATTTAATGTWTCTAAAGTGAAAAGACGGATGTAAGTTGAGAATAAACTTTTACCTGTTAGGATATGCTAATCTATACTTTATATTTCCGAATTTAACTGTTTAAACTTCGAAGATAACTCAATTCCATGTGCCTTTATTAAAGAGACTATTATATAAGTATGACTACTTAGCTATAATTACATATTAGAAATTGCAATTTAGATACGCTTMATATTGTTACAAAATGTTATAAGTAGACCTGAGATTGTAAACAATTAAGATTTTTACGCCTAAACAAGTAGGTATAGAAAAAAAATTTTTTTTAAACCATTTGTTTTTGTGTTGCAGAAACATCTAAACACCTCTTGCTTGTTTAGCATTTCGAATAAAAGCCAAGATTAAAAAAATACCAGGCAAATTAGTACGATGTAACTGAATTATTCAGAATGTTTGACGTTTGATCCTCGCAATGGTCAACATTTACCACAAATCTTATACTATGCGCTAACTACATTCATTTACTCGAATGCAGAAGCGTTAGTAATCGCACGTAGTCTAATGACGTATATCTGTTACTACATACAGATACGTGCACTTAAACATGCTCGAGTTTGTCATTAAAAAAGTAACTAGAAAAGCAATATGCAATACCTAGCCCATGTAAGTGAGATAACTATTACCATATAATAGAAGTAAATAAGACCAATTAACTGAAAAAAGAGATATTCAAATCGCAAATAGCACATACTTAGAATTAAAGTTATTGCAGCAGGCAGTAAAACAAAACTGTCATCGTAAAAAAGGGAAAAACTATACAAAATAAAAGCTCAAGAAATTTAGAGGATTATATTGCACCAATATACCCATTAACTAAATCTAGCCTTTACCTCTCTTACTAACAAAATACTGTTCGGTTAAATGGAACATGCGTAATAGCGGTGTCCTCTTGAAAACTGGGAAATGATTTATATACTGCACGTCATTGGATAGATATAGCAAGAGGTGTAAATGGACAAAAAAGAGTTTTGGAGTGGCATTAGGGGATCGAGTCCCACTTGTTGTGTGTTCAGGTGTTCAAAATATGGGCTGATTCGGTACATATATATGCATGTTACCCCAATGAATATAACTTATATAAACTGAAAATACATTCAGGCGTTTACTATATTTGATCATTGTACAGGTTGTTTAGAATCAAAATTGAAGAAATCAATAGTTACAAAGTACCTTTATTTTTCAGGATGTGACAACGCAACTAAAAAAAATTATTTAGAAGACTTTTTTTTATACCTTCATAGACTTCATACTCAATTTCTATTATTTTTCCATTCATATTTTATTTTTTACGATTTATAGGTAATTTGTTAAACAAGTCTATGAAAAAAACAAACGATTATTTATTATTAAAATTACAGTTACTCGTATTTTTTAATTTATTGAGGACTCTCAGCAGACAAATATTAAAAAAAATATTATATTGGGCAAAACTACAGAGTTGGAAAAAATTAGGCTGTTTAATAACAAACTCCAAACACAAAAATGCAATTGCAGCTTGAAAATTGTTTATGTTTTGGCTATTGGTAGCGTTCTTGATATTAAAAGGAAAATAAAAACATGAAAATAATGTTGGTACTCAGAATTCTCAACTTCACAGGATTTACAAAGCAAATATAATTAAAGTATATAATATATAAAGCGCATTTTAAACATACACTTGAACAAGATGATGATGGGCGCAGCTTGGATATGAGAGCAAAAATAATGGAAGATATATTTTCCATCATTTTCTCAGATGAATCAATATATCGAACTAATTGTAGTGTTTAGTTCTGGTAAATAAGCAGTAGTTCATGGTACGCTGCCATTATGTTAAACCCACTAGTTCTAGTTGTTATGATCTGTATTTTTTAACTATTTATGTTCTTTTGTATGTCGTTGTTCGTTTCCATATATGAACCAGTTGTAATCTAAGGTAATCGTGAATAAAGTTGTTAATTTTGATAATTGCTTTTTGTGGGCCACGTCACTACACTAATTGTGTTGTATCATCTTAAAATTGTCGGTACTGAGCATCGGAAAATCCAAATCAAAATTGTTGAAGTTACACATTTAAACTTTTACGAGAAACGAAGCCTTGAAAAAAGTGTTAAATTTGACTACATACATACAACACACCAGTGAACAAACAATCTGGATTCTATAACGATGAATAAAAGTGGAAGGCTAAGTAATCCCCTTTCAAAATCCCACATCTCAGCCATTTATCACCATCAGTCACCGGTCCTAATCGCGGCAAAATCTTTGTTGTAACAAGTGAATCGCTTCTTTTTTATAAACTAGCACGGCAACACAGACGATGACCGTTGATTTATGCTTCGAAAACATCGTTAATGKCGGTCGTCAGGCATTATCGTTGATGTTTACACGAAACTACCTTTCCAAAAACCGCAAAACCGCGAAACTCTTTCATCCTGTGTAACCCCTAGCCGTTCCCAGGCGCCATCTATTACATTGTTGGTCCTGGCGCCTGGCTCCGTCCAGTGGCGTATTAGTTCAATTAATCAAAAGAATGTTATTATTATATTTACAAGAACTTTGTATAAGTAGACTAGATTTAATGAGCTTTTAGATCAGTACATTTTGTAATCATTATAAAGGTTAAAAAACTGATATTTTTAGTGCGTGAAACGTTAGGGTCAAAAATTTTGCATCTTTCTAGCATTAATTAGTTTTTTGTACCTCATGCAATTTTTTAATGTTGGGAGATCTGTAAATTAATAGAAGTTTTTAATAGCGGCTCTTTCACCTTAATAACGATACTACTGAAAATAGAAACATTAAGATTCAAGGATTTCCACACAATTGTAATAATTAATATAATTTTTATAACAAACGTATAATAGTACATATTGTTACGTGTTCCATTTATAAAAATGTGTATTATTAACTGAAATTACTTTACCTTCGCACTCGTACCGAAATACAATAAACTATAACACTACTAGTTCAATACACTACTATTCCAACACTATTAATTCAATTAACCACTATTCAAAACACTACACTTGACTAAAGTCACTCTCAAGCACTTTAGAACACTTGGGTCGCTTTGTTTACTTACTTCTCCGCTTGTAGAGTTTAACGATTGGACTAGAACTTTATATAAATTTCGACAAAACGATAAAAAGATAAAGAAGTGTCGAGGGCTGTCAGCCTGATTACCTAATCCACAGGCGCTGATTTCCCCACACCATAGTAATGTGCTAGGTGCTTCTGAAATGAAACTATAGTTATATTTACAGTTATGTTGCACAATTTATTAACTAAACTATTATGCTGTTATTTCATTTTTATGTAGCAACATAGCATTCAAACTGCACTTTATTTATATTTATTGATGTACACTAAGAAGTTAAAATGTAACCTAAAACAAGAGATAACGCTTGTTCTGACAATTATGCAGTCTCAAACAAGTGAAGTTAGTAGTCATCCATTTATCAATTCCTCAAAATAATTTCTGCAAGCTGCTATACAATGTACCAGACAAAATTTCGGCATTTTCTAAACTCATCAACACAGTTTTCGTAGCTTGTGTGTCTTGATGAAACAGTTTTATTGTTATTGTGGTCTTACCATTATCAATTTGGTGTAACGTTACCCCATTGATAATTTAATTTTTTGATGTGCCATCTTGTACTTTGAAAAAGTATATGAGCTCCAAAAAAGCTCATTTCCAGCGATCTCAACCCGATTTTATCCGATCCTTCTAACTTAACGCGTTCAGAGGTTACTAGTTAAGTGGTTTGATATGGCCCTTCCATGCTTCTTGAGAACTGACTTTGTTACGATTTGTAAAAATTACCTTTGATACTAACTTATCTCGATACTTTTAATAACAAGTAGCTAATAACTTCTAACTTTTACTTAATATTACTAGCATACCGATTAATATATTGCGTTATATTATCCAAATTCGACTTTACATTTCATAAGTTTTTACCTATTGAATCATTTAAGAAGCATTCTGTTCATCATGACCCTTTTTCACTGGGAAATGTCTGTTGTTGAACGCAAGCTTTCAGACGAACGATAATACGCCATCTAAGGTGCTGTTTTGCATGGAATCCACCTTTTTTTATTTTAACAAGAGGCTTTTTTCTCAGAAGTAGAGCACCTATATGCTCGGTTTGATCATCTCTAAGCACCAGCAACCAGTTTCGACCATGCACGAATAGACTACAGATAACTCCACTTAAGGATAACGATCTTTGCAATCTGTTGTGCTACAGGAATGGCCCTCTTTAGAAAAAGATTACAATGATATGATTTTTACATTACATTTTTTGTTATCGTATTAAGAATAAAACACATTATAATGATCATGCGATAGGAAGACATGGCAGGAATATTTCATTTGTTTTCAATAGGCTCTGAGAAGTTATAACAAGTACTATTTTACAAGTTAATTTTCTATTTTAAGTGTTTTTGTACGTATTTTAGTTTGAGTTTGGATAAATTCGTTATTTAACATCCGATTTGACGAAATTTAAGGTCGCTTAAACAAATAAATTGCGGTAGTAGGTACATAAGCTTCTTAATTGTCATATTACGGTTCGTGTTCTTAATATACGGTAATTTTACACTTATGAGGATAAACTCAATGGGTGGTATTTGCAGTTTTATATATATTTATATAAATAAAACCTAACATATATCCAATAAGCAGAAAATTGCGTCACATTGTGCCTAACTTTTCAAAAATCACTCTTTTAAAAAGAACTTTATGTCGCTTCCGAGTCGCTTTTATTCGTTATCCTAGGTGGAGTTATCCGTAGATGTGACATACGTTAAAAATGTAATGTCGAAACCATAAGCGACTGGATTACTTTTGAAATGAACACCCGCTACCCACTATGTATAACCACAGCATAGCGAAACCAGCAGGCGCACTCAAACGGCGGCACTTTGACCTTAGTAAGTGATGTTTTGCGATATATGATGGGGTTGCAGTGGGGATGGGTACCCGATGTCACAATGCTCGCGTGCCAATTGCATGACCAGGTCCGGATTTAAAAATTTGTTGTCGGATAAAAATAATAAAATAGTCAAAAATTCCCCGACTTTCTATATTCACAATCATTACACACACGGTAGACCTCAGCATAAAAAATGCTGTGTTTGAACCACGAATAAAATGTCCGTAATCGGGTCCTGAAATGTCGACGCTTACGCGACCGCTGCAGGGACGATATTGACGCTCTGCATCCGGAGAATATGGCAGAATCATAACTTAGGATCCTTCGAGAGCACTTACGATTTTAGGCTGAGTGTGCCTGCTGGTTTCCCTCTGCTGTGGTATAAGTACACCTCTGTACCTTTAAGGTTACGCCATCAATGACGTATTTCCATTACCTTCGTAAGATACTCGGCGAGCACAACCCAGAAAGAATGAGTTAAGTTGGCATCAATGTACAATGTTGTCAAATACATTTCGTTCATAGCATGTTAAGAGGTTTAAAGGTGGCATTGACAGTGGACACTGACAATCGACCTCCGTATTTCGCTATCAGTTTATCAGTACATGTATTTGAAAGTGTCTGGTGTATGTTGACACAACTGAACTGCATACCTATAATTATTATATGATAACATATTACAAATATTACCACACTTGGTATTATGCATGCATTTCCTATGACATTCCAGTTCCATCTGACAACAATGTTGACAAGTGAGTCCACAATAATTGATGACACAACTTTAAAATTATGTGAACAGCGGTATAGTTATAGTCTGTGAGATGAAAGTTGAGCCTCACGTCATAAATCTAAAACGTTATGGTTCAAACCGATTGAAAGTCACTGTCAAATTTTTCCAGTGGCGTGCTATTTAGCTGGCTACAAATTATACATGATGTGTGTTGCTGGTGGCGCATGTGTAAGGGGCAAGCTCTAGATATACATCAATTATCCGCACCTGTTGGTACTAAGAGTTAAACAGTTGCTTGAGATGCCGGACAACTAAACACCAGCGTTCGGGGGTGCACTCCTCCTTTTCGCCAATGTGTTTAGCATAATACTGCTTTGCCTATGAACAACATTCCATCAGCTTAGGGTACAAACAACAATTAATGCGCTATCTTACCTGTGCCCAGATCGGATCAATAGCGCTGAGATGGCAGCGGTACGGCGACAGGCGAAGCACCTTGTGAACATACTCTCTAAGGGCCTAAGGTACTCATCTACTACATATTATTGCTTAGCCGAGGCATGTTTTTGACCAATGCCAGCAGCTCAGCTGGTGTTGTTGGCCACGAAGATGTTACGCATCTCCAACCACTCACGGATCCGTATCTTCTATAAACACCAACTCTCGCTTGATGGGCGCAGCATTTAGATCATAACCATTATTCTTAGAAAGAGAGAAAACGGGCACGTATTTCTAATCCGCGGGAGACATACGTGCCAAATACCACTGCATACAAACCCTGGCAGCTTTGTAGTTTAATGACTAGTCGCGAGTAGCGTTGTCGTCTTTTTTCGATTGATGCCAAGTTGGCGTTTTTTTTTGCTATAGTCTGTCAAAATTTTGACGGTGAATGGTGCGACTTGCATCTGTTCTTGTGTTGGTGTACAGTTAAGTATAATATACAGTGATAAGTACTGATTTAATTTATATTAAATCAAAGATGTTATTGTCAATCATCAATTATGGTTCGGACATGTATGGTTCCTGGTTGTAGGCGAAAGAAGAGTGAAGAAAAAATTACATTCCATAGATTCCGAAATAATGAAGAAGTATTACCTTTAACTTTATTTGTTAAGAACAATGCTAAAGTTTTTAACGTTCACAGCGACCCACAGCAACTGGACAAATTTGAAAGTCGATGCCGTTCCTGATCAGCAGTTTGTACCGGGGTGTGAAGAACGCGTGGAAAGAATAGAAACGGATGAACCTATGGCTCGTTTACCAACTGCGGGATGTTTGTTAGCCAGGTTTCCTTTTCGGTTATAAAGTTGTCTAGCAAATTTGATCCTTTATTGCTTTAAAATGTAAGAAAAAAGATAACAGTAAGTGGCGAAATAATATGGCATTCAAATACCGCGCTTTTATTTTTGGTTGAGTGACCAGTTGCGAAAGGCGCTGTTAACCGTGTATCTCGAGTTGCTGATCTATATACAACCACTACAACTAACTCTCTTGTCTATGACTGCATATAAACAACGAAAGCGCGAACGTCGCAACAGTAAAATTTGTTGTCAATGCTTGATTCGCGAAATCATGACGTGAGGCTCAACTTTCATCTCACAGACTATAGCTTTTTTACTGTCTTTCACAGTTATGTTTTAAAGTAACCACACTCGTAGCAAAACGGGCAATAGCTTTGAAACGTTGTTTCAGAGAAGTCCTAACGATGCAAAAAATATTCATCCGTGTAAAATAAAACGACTGAATTTATTTCATTTGAATATAACGAGATAACAATGTAAACAAGTTAAAAGTTAGACAAAATTATTTCAAATAAGTAAAATAACCGAAATTTAACATAACATTCTGCATCTCTCGACATATTCTATAAACAAAAAGCACCTCCTCTTAGTCAAAGCCCCAACACGCCACTGACCCGCAAGCCACGTCACGGCGCCTTATCTAAATATAACATTGTGCCCGGTCGGAACGAACGGACACATTTGCATTCCGCAATAACTTGGGCTGCACCTCATAATTTAAATTTATCATTGTGATCGGGTTTTTATTTTCGCCTTGTCTAACAGCATGTATTGCACTGTATATCCCTCCCAGACTATTTGTTCCATTACGCCGACAGGGAAGTTTTCGCGGTGCGCCAAGAGAACAGATACCATCGGGAAAAGGAACGATTTTGCATTCCTGTTGAGTTAATTAGGCGCCTGCTCCAACTAATTAAGATAAGGTGCGCACACAAGGTGTGAAAATGTCACTGTAGAGTAATGCGGACGTCTAAAAGTGTATAATTGCGGAAATTGCGATAAACCACGTTGGTGGGTCATGTTTCTTGGACGTTAAGTCTGAAATTTATGTATTTTTCGATTTACATATATCCTTATCGCAACTTTTTAAACAAGTCATCGAAACCTTTTATTGCAAGATACTTAAACGTAGCCCAGTTCATAAATAATCAAGAACCTCAGGAACTCTTTCTTCTTAAAATATAATTACTGTGCAAAATAATCTTCATATTCTAACTAAAGTTATGTATACGTTATGAAGAAGCCATCAACAAAAACATTCTCTAGCCTCGGGGAGAATCTGCACCTCCCGACAACGTCGTCATCCACCGTGGCAGCTGACCGTTTCTCAGACGGGCATTCAGTCTCAATTTCCATTACTTGCGCCCGAAACACAAAAATTACCTTTCTTATGTGCCCTTATTGTTTCAAAATGCATGCATGAAGGGCAAATACTACTCCTTCCTCAGAATCGTCTATTTCGGAAACAATCTCCGCCAAGTTAGCTCCCGACCTTCATTTCTGAAATTTGATATAAGGCATTTAATTGAGCTAGAGTATGATGAATTGTGTTGCCATGTATTAAAAGATATGGCAGCACATGCTATAGCATCGAAAAAATTTAACAAATCCAAGACTAGTGACACCTACCTGATCTACCTCACTACAGCAACAGTTTCAAACACCTTTTCGTTTCTCATGCTTTACATGCCTGAAAACTTTCTTTCTAAGCCGAAATGAAGAAACTGTTTTATTATGTACTTCGTTCTACTGCAAAAAAAAACTAATTTAAATGCAGGCGAAGCTTATTTACACCAAGGATTAGGTGATACAATTTTTTGGCAGAAAAGATTCTAGCATCTGTGAGCTGTATCTAGTTTCGCCTTTCTAACTATGCTTATTAGTATCCAATTATTACCAAATAGTTATGCAGTGGATAAATAAAAGTGGGAAATTCTATTTTCACGCAGAGATAATAAATAGAATTACTAGTGAACACTGAACAATCTTTTTCGTTTTTTTGTACGTTTCACCCTATGGCAATAAGCATTTTTGAATTAAATCGTTGTCGCAATGGGGAAGTTTAAATACTGGTAAATAGTTGTTAACCCGAAAGTGAATCCAATTAGGAAATACAAAAAAAATAAACCACTTCTGAAGTAAGCTCTAAATATGCATTAGAAATCTGAATTTGAAGCTACGATTTTAAAGCAGACTGACGAGCTGGACGGGTTCGCGTGGATAATGCCGTTGCTAGCCATAGTTATAATATGTAATATGTATTCTTGCGTTTCGCCAAATCAGTCATTCTGAAATGTTAATAATTAAATGGAAACCAATCAACGAATACAAGAAAAGATTAAAGAAAAGTATATGACAATGTACAGGAATACAACGTAAACGTATACACCTCCCAACCATCATTTGTGCATTGTACTTTGTAGCCGTAGCCGAGCAAAAAGATATATGCAATTTAAACAGCAACTATCAATTAGCAGTTGCAACTAACAGCGGCAGACACCCCGTTTGCCCATTCTCTCCTCCCTTCCCTATTTCCTCCCACTCCCACATTTTTTGCAGCCTTAACACACCGCAATTTAACACCACTTACAGAAATCGTTAAACGACCCAACACATGATTTCTAGAAACACCTCCAGATGACTTACCAAATACCATCAGAGTAGACTTATCAGGATTTATTATCAGTGCTTGCTTCTTTGCCATATCACAAAAGCTTGGAAATCCGTATTTATCCTGTGAATGGCCCGATCAATATTGTCCATCACAATGGGGATAAAATTGGGTATCATCAGCTGAAAACTGACACCAACTATGTTGAATGCCACCCATAATCACAGACGTGTAAATATTAAACAACAATGGCCCCAACATGGTCCCTTATGGTACACCAGACACGAAATCCTGCCCCAGACATTTCACTGCCAATCCGGACAAATTGTCTCCATCGCAAAGGAAGGTATTACCATTTTTCCTTGAATGGTGATAATTTTCTTCCAGTTTGATCAATTTATTACGAATCGGGTACCCTAAAAGTAAAAAAAAACATGATTCCGTGAAAAATGCAGTATTTTTTTCTAATTGCTGAAACCATATCTGTTCAGAAGGACGCGCAGCATTTTCATGATTAGGGAACAGGCGAATAAGTTCTGGTGTATGTTCGCGCAAGAGCTGTAAATACTTTACTGTATTCAAATTTCCATCGATGAAAAAAGGCCCAATAATGTGCTATACCACACCAGACATTCACTTTCTGAGGGTGTTGTGTGTGGACTTGTTTTATCCAATGTGGATCTATGTCCGACCAATATCTGCAATTATACCTATTCACATTACCATTGAGGCAAAAAGTCGCTTCGTCAGAAAAAATAATTCAATTTAAAGTGTTTCTATCTTGGTCTATCATGTTCATAGCAGTTTCGCAAAATTCTATCCTTCGATCGAAATGATTTTTTATGGATGAAACATCTCTTTTTTCTAAATTTTTTTAACAGATCTTCTGCTAGTATAGTGAGTGAGAACACGCTGTTGTACAGAACACTAACTTGGGATTCTCTTGCACATCTAAAAGGACATTCAAGCTACTTTCCTTACTTGTAGCAACCTTTGGACGACCTGGTTTTTGACAATTTTTAACACCGCCGGTTTCGTCAAAACGATGCAATGTTTTAATAACTGTTGATCTGGCAATTGGTTCGCGATCTTCATGAATTGCATTTTAGAGTGCAACTACTTCCGAATAACTTCGCCTTCTATCTCCATAACCAATCATCATCAAAATTTCGCTACGATCATGTTCAGTTAACTAACTATTAGGCATTACGATTGCAAATAACAAAGTGAATTAAAATTGTCACCCGTCTCGAGGAAAATGGAGACACCTGGAGTTTTACTTCTTACTTAGCGATAACGAATATGGTTTTTAGCTTTTTTGCAAGACCCAAGTTTGTTATCACACTTTTCTTAACGCAAAAGCAATAAATTGTACAATTGTGATACATTGTTGAAATCAGGAAATAGTATATTATGTTATGAGGAGATAAAGTGAACTTTTATGTAGCATAGCATTATGTAGCGCTACATAAAGTCACTTTAGCTTTTTGTTCAGTACATGCACCTTTGCCGCTGAAGATGTTAATTTGCTTTCGGCTATTAAAATGAAGCATAAAAACTGAATGTGTCACAACTGAACAATATGCCGGGAATTCTATTCGTACAGCATTCGTCGCCGTTCTCAACGAAACCTCATAAATCATTCCGATTTGACTCCGCAGTTTTTGTCGTCGATTTCATTTGCCAAAAACCTTGCAATCGCATAAACGTCTAACCTCTACCTGGACGTGGCACCACAAAACGAATAAAACGGTAATGAGGATCTCTTTATTCAGCGGTTTACTATTAATAAAACGTCCGTATCGAATCCCGTGGAAGAGGGTGTGATATTGTACGTTCTCGGAACTCTTCAAAGGTCGACCGGGCGCCCCGTGGTCCTCGCCAATGGCATTCGCCGACATAAATCTTCCCTCCTGATAATTCTTTTTATTCATAACTAATAGCGCACGACACCTACGCTTCACCACATTTCAAGATTATTCGCTGCGCGTTTTCCTTTTTTTACGAGCTCCGGGCGTTCAATATTTATGGGGTGGTCCGCGGCTCCACCGAAGTGTTAAAGAGATTAACGTCACTCAGAATGCTAATCAAATTTACTTTTATATATGCCCATTGTAAACGTTCCATAAAATTAGGAGGGGGTTGATCTCTTAGAAGGTCCGGCAGTGAGGAATGTCGGGCAAAGAACGTGCCACCGTGTAAGTTCTGGTTGTTGCTAGCTATTCCCGGAATGCTGGTGTTACAATAGATGTTTTAGTACCATGAAGAAAAAAATTGGTCTTCGGCGCAATAAAAATATCTGGTAGTACGGGTACGGAAAAGCCGAAGGTGCCCGCAAGAAATTTCAACTTTCAAAAGGCAAGATATTAAAATTGAAATTTCAAGTTTAAAAGGTGAAATTTTACGTTACTAAAACAAATTACGCCATAACGTCTGCTTGATGTATCAGCTCACCCTGTTAACCATTTAATCACCCAAGAGCATTCTATGGCAAATCAGATATATAATGTGCTTAACCGATTCGGAAGTTAGCAATGCTTTGATTAGCAATTCTTCTAGGCAGAATAATACTAAATTTTTATTTTGAATTTATTAAGTCATCTGAATCACAACGGTGATATTTGATTGAGAAACTGATGCAAGTTAAATAAAAGCTGCATACTATAATTTATTATGGTCTATGCTTTTTTTTCTTTTGAGTGCATTTTTGGCTGTAACTAAACTGAACAAAAAATTTCTTTTTTGTACAGGGTTTCTATAAATGATTCATGCATCCAGGGCGCCTATGGAAATTATAGATTAAATCAATTTACCGCCTCTCTCCGGCAAGTGAACACAACTATTGCTTTGACGTACTCGTATACTCGTCATCTGTCAATTTTTGAATTATTTGATATATTTTAATATGTGAAAACCCGTGGGAGTGTGTATTTTCAACATATTCTGTAGTATAAGTAAGAATTTAGAATGGCAATGCCATCTATCAGCATTACACTGACATGATGGCAAAGCCACCTAGCTGCCTTAACGGGTACTACTTCCTACTTCCTAAAGGAAGTGACCTGTAGCCGGACAAATTGGCATGCAACTGCATACTTCAATTTGACAGCAGGCCCCCACGGCACTTTTTGCTAGCGACCAAGAACACCTCAACCAACTGCAGATAGATCTATTTCGCTGTCATTACAGCTCATCAGTGCAGTTTAGGTCTAGTGTAAACAGCACGGCATAGAACTGGTTTTGCTTATATACCAAAGCAATGGTATGATGTAAGTAAGATTTAGGATGGCAATGGCAATGCCATCTATCAGCATTACACTGACATGATGACAAAGCCACCTAGCTGCCTTTAGGAAGTAGTACCCGTTAAGGTAACGCGAAAGAGTTCAAACAATTTATGTATCTTATTCTGGTAGACCCATGTTTGAATCTATAGCGAATCTCCCATCAATACTGTGGGATTTTTTCGAAAGAGTATTTTCTAGATATTTTGCATAATGGGTGTATACAATAGTTGAAGTTTTGCAGATTTGTTTCTTTTTAGCACTTGCCGGGTTTAGTTACAGAAACACATAGATACTGTTGAGGTATCTGTTCCGCGAGGGGTTTGTGTTTCCTTCAACAATGAAGTCGCCAACAACAAATTCCAAAACACACCATTCAATTTAAATCAAGCTAATCACTTTTTATTTATTAGTCAATCGTAAATAAGGCACAATCAAGAATCAACAACAGAAAGGCATCTCATCTATCCCACTTAAGTTCCCACGCGCGAAGTTCAAAGAGTTAAAGATGGGCTCACTAGAAACTTACGAACTCAATGAAGAGGGTTTAGAATTTTGTGAGCTAATAAATTTACTTTTCAATTCTCCGCTTTTCTGAAGTGTTATTTTTTAATAGTGCTGTTAGTCGTCGTAATTTTTATTATTGATCTGATTCCGATCTGTGGACTGTTCCGTCAAGCACACTCCCAAAATTAAAAAAAAAATGTTTATGCAAGTACTTTTGGGACATTTTCCTACCTGACAATCAAACAGAGGAGAAAGGTACCTGGTTTTGTTGCAAAATTATGTTGATCTAATATTTGCAGGAATTATAAAAAGTCGTAGAAAATGGGTTAAGGGGTCAAGAAGATGGAGCTCATCCACATTATGCGTTACCTGATAGACTGGAAAGAGGCTTCATGAAAAGGCCCGGGAGAACCACGAATTTGAAGGATAAAGAATTCTTAGCAAATTTTAAGGCGACGTAGTATGGTCAAAATCAAATTACGCCAAATATGCTTTGAAATGTACGAAACATTTTGATGAAATAGTGTTCACTTTAAAGGAAATTGGTAGTTATCCTTTCTAGCATTTGCTGTCTTTTAATAAATTGACAGTGTCAAAAACTCAGGTGGCTTGTTTTCAATGGCCCCAAATTATGATATCGTAAGTCATGATGTCCTCGTCCTGACTGTCTCTAAAGTTCCTTATTTGACATACGACATAAGGTATCTGCTATGAAAGAAACCCATAGTGGTTTTATGGCAAAAAGGCTCTTACAGTACCAGCTTAGTGTTGGAATACTATATTCCGTTCTTTTAGATCTATATGTGTCAACATTTAGCGCAGATGCGTTTTCTTTGCTAACAGAATTCTTACGAATATTTAGTTGTAACCTATTCCAAAAAACATTTTGTCGCTAATCGTGCTCCGCAACATAAGTTTTACGATCATTTGAACTCGGTCCATGCAGTAAACATCCTAAATCCAACATTTGATTGTTTTTAAACGAATGCATCTCATTTTCCATAACCAATTGCCAAACTTCTTTTTGGGGACGTGCGATTGCTTTACTGGTTTACTGCATTCAAAGAATCCCTTTGGGATTCAATTCAATATATAATGTCATTTTTCTATTTCATATTAACTATAAATTTCAGTTATGAAACAATCTAATAATAATCAAATTCTTTTTAGATTTATTAATTTTACGTAACGAATTTTCTTACCTTTCTTTCGACATTTTTAGAAAATCCACTTGTACAGACAATGTTATTTCTTTTTACTTCCACATCCAACGGATGGGAAGTATAGTATCGCGAAAAAAATTTTCAAAAATTTTTATTTGCTCATTCGTTTTAAAATGGTCGAAAACGCAAAAAAAACAAAATTTGAGCAAAAAAAAATTTTTTTGTCTGTGTGTAAGTCTGTGTCTGTGGTATTGTTTGTGGACACGATAACTTTCGAAAGACTTAATATATGAACTTGAAATTTGGCAAACGTATAAATCTCAACTACCCAAAGCGACCTATTGTTTGTGGGGTAAGTAGGGTATCGGGAAGGGGGCGAAATTGGGGGGTAACTACCCTTTTTGCAAATTTTTATTTTTTTATATTTTTTTTGTTTTAGTATGTGATTAGTAGTATAACTGCGAGTATTATTATTTCTTATAAATTTTCGGTACAGCAAACTGTTTAGAAGATATTAGCAAAAAAGCGTCACTTAAAGGAAACGATTCTTCTTAAACATCTCCTAATATATTTAATATATTCAAAAAATGAAAATGCCATCAGATAGGAAATAAAATTTCTCACAAAAAGTGTTTTAGAAAATTTATCCAAAATTTTGACATTTTCGAAATATTTCCAAAAAACCTATTTTGGACCCTGCTCGTACGATGATTTTTAAATTTCGGTATTATATAGAAAATCACATTTCTGATCAGAAAGCGCTCTTGTAGTTTTTTGTTAAGTTAATAATTTTCGAGTTAATTGGATAAAACCAATTTTAAAAATGTATATATTTTTGCTATCACGAGGACTGTTTGTCTTAGAAAAAATGTGTAGAGAGAAAAAATGCTCAAAACCTGATTACTAATCGTATAGTATAAAAATGAAAACGTAAATGTCATTTTGACAATTGAATGTGGAAGTATTGATTCAATTTGCAGCGGTTTTTTCTTTACACTCTTATTCACACAAAATGGCCGTTTTTCATTCACTTTTCAACCGACTTTTTAAAATACTACTGTCACTAAATGCTTTTGAAAAAGAATTGGGTGTAATTCTCCAAATTGCTTTCAGTAACAATTTTCCAAAATATTTAATAGGAAAACTCTTTTAAGTATTTGACAAAATTTAAATTTTCTTTCTGTACCACTTATTTTGATGAAAAAGTTAAGGCTTGGTTGCTGGTCAAGTCTCAATTACCCTATCTAAATTATTTTCTTCTCGTGGAATAAATATTGCTTGTTTCTACCGTAGGCAGTGTTCCCTGTTTTGTCCGTAATAAAGACCAAATTTCAGTTTTACATAATTCAGGCGTTTATAGTTTTTCATGCAATGATTGAAATTCACTTTATGTTGGACAAACGGGAAGATCTTTTTAACTACAGGAAAACAACATTTAAAACAATTAGAAAAGTATAAAAATACAGATATTGTAACAACAAATTCTTCGTTAGCTAACCATTTATTGTTAAATAAACACACTGCCATGCTAGACAATTTAAATTCATTACATTTGTGCAGTATTTGTGCATCAAAATTAAATTATTTGGAAATTTTAGAAATTTATAAAAAAGTGAACAAAATTTTACTATTCTAAACGATTTTTTTTCAATTGTCCTATTCTAAATTATTTATTTGATCTAAATTAATATTTCCTTTGTGTTGCTGGCATGCAGGTTGTTTTTCAGTTTGTGGTCAAGTTTGCTTGTTTCTGTTTTTGACTTTATCCAACTGTTTGTAAGTTTCGTTTTTCTGTTGATTGTACTGACGATGGCTACTTGTTAGCCGAAAGCGCTTTACAATTTAAAGAATAAAGTGGATTTCACTTCAATAATAATTTCCTTAAAGAAGAATTAATGGAATAAAATATACCTAAAATAATATAATCTAAAAAATCATGAAACTAGCCCATTCTTCTTCGCTGTTAAATTCCTAACGATCGGTGCATAAACACATTTTACATTGTTTGCACTTGTCCAGTTGCTAATCTTCAAAAGCACTAATAATAATTATATAAAAATATTCCTTGTTAGTCGTGATTTCTAATTAAGTCGATAAAACGGAACAGGAACTGTTAGATAGTATTTTTGCGGAAACAAATCTATCAATAATTAAAGATTATAAGGCACTAATTGGTCATTATCATTAAACATGCTTTGACCTTGGGAGTGGTTGGTAATATAAGGATATTGTGTTCATTTCTATCAGGGTTACCCGATCACTAAAATCAAGAAACATATAAATGTCATATCAGTGTGCTATTAAACATTATATGGCTGTATTCACACATACGGAGGGATTAGTGGTTAATTTGCATAGGTATAGAACAGACACTATATAACAAGTTACTTATTACATAGATTTTTATTTACTACATTTTTGGGCTTATTATGCAGATATTTTACACATATTTATTGTGTTTGTTATAGATGACAAATTGTGTCTGGTTATTTGTACAAAAGAGACTGTAAAGGAAACTAGTAATTTATTATTTGCTGACGAGTTAGTTTGAGCATGAATCCATTTGAAGAAATTATAAAGCTTGTATTTCATATCCAATAGTAAAAACTGCTTTTTTAGTATACACTATGAAGAGTATTTTATTCACAGTAGTGCGAGGGTGTTAGTTCTAATAACCTTTTGGGTAACTTAACAATACTATATACCGAAAAATTTTGTAAATTAGGAAGAAAAACTTAATTTATTTTAATCGAACACCAGGTTGTTTTTGGTTTTATCGAAAATTTTCTGAAATACATCACAATGCGCATGGCCACACTAAAACAGACACCCTGTAACTTCGTATTGTATGTCTTATGTATACCTACTCAATCCGTCTAAATTGAATCAAGTTTGGACACGCTATCCTTGCAACCTGCATTTACATTTCCACGAAAAACCTGAGCACTTCGAGGGATTGGCAACACAGTTGTCTGCGTGCAATTTACGTTAAAGTTTTTTATGAGTCACACTGTGAATTGATGTACAGGGTGTCCTATTTTCGTTGTAATTGTGGGGTATCTCGGTAACTATTAATGCTAGAGGGTTGCGGTTTCGACATTACTGTATTACTTTTTTGTTCTGAGTTCAGCTGTACAGTCGCCATTTTTGTATCGTCTTTTGTTTTAAAGCCATAGCCAACTTTTGGAAAATGTAACATTTCTCCAGCTCTCAATTTCTTGCTTGGGTATGTAGATACAAAAAAAACTGTAAAGGCATTTTTATAGATATTATAATTTTGAATCCAGTGGCGTACCCCGTAATTGTTTAGAAGGTCACATTTCTGAGATATAACACAAACTTGCATTTTTTCAAATGGAAACCATAGTAGGCTTTGCTATGGTTGAAATGGCCTATTTTTTCTGATTAAAAGATGTATACACTGATAGGTTTATTTTTACTAATTTTGGAATTATTCAATTTTTTTAATAATTTAATCATATTTTACGCATACATCCAGGAGGCTATGGAATAAGAAAACATACGACATAATTTATATTATTAAGTAAAAATTTTAATTCTTTAAAAATAATATATGCATATTTGAATACATACATAAGACTCCTAAGAGCGCTCATGCATTTTTTATCGATAATCTAGGAGGCCATGTAACTAATGAAAATAATTGTTTATTTGGAGATAAGTACCTATGCATTGTTTATCATCAAATATTTACATCCATATTGACGAAAAACAAAATCTTCATTAAATTATTACAAAAAATGGAATAATACCAAAATTAGTAAAGATAAACCTAACAATGCATACATGCTTAATCAGAAAAAATAGTCCTTTTCAACCATAGCAAAGTCAACTATGGTTTCCATTTTAAAAAATGCAAGTTTGTTATATATCTCAATAATGTGACCCCTTAAAAAAATTCTGAGTACGCCACTGAATTCAGAATAAAAATATCTATAAAAAATGTTTCMGCAGTTTTTATGTGTCTACATAACCAACCGAGATATTGAGAACTGAAGAAATGTTACATTTTTCAAAAGTTGGCTATGGCTTTAAAACAAAAGACGATACAAACGTGGCGATGGTACAGCTCAACTCACAACAAACAAGTAATACAGGAATGTCGAAACCGCAACGCTCTAGCATTAATAGTTGCCAAGATACCCTACAATTACAACGAAAATGGGACACCCTGTACTTTAACGAGATAGTCATGCATCATATGACATAAACTGTTGATATTGCTGTAATAACTGTAGTTAATCAGTTTAGTAGAAGCAACTTAAAAGCAAAGATAGATAAAAGAAATGCACTTGACTGTAGTCGCCACAATAAATTCTATCAGTTGAACTATAATTACCATGAACTAGATAAAATCTAGTATCGCAGCTTTCACACTAGAGTATTTATGGTCCTGAAGTCAGTCATTTATGTTTCTTAGTTTGAAATTTTTTCGACAACTATGTTGCCTATGGTTTTGTACATCCTTATCTTTAATAAAAAGAGAAAGATATGGTTGTATTATTGTACGTAAGAGTGTATAGATAAGAAAAACCTTAAGGAATTATTGTAGTGTCTTCTACAAAATTGTGATTTAAATACGGCCCATTGTAAATACTCATCTCTGGCACCACTTTCTCCAAATTAAACCTGAAAAAGTTAATTATTAATTGAATAAATTACCAACCATAATTTAATTAATTAAACAGCAGTTACTTATTCGTTATAAGAATATATAAGCGAGTGCAACATTCTGGGTTTATATCTCGTTGAAAATACAGAATAATTTACGGACTCTGAGATGTTAGATATTACCTACCCTAATCAAACACGGAAATAACTATGAGGCTGTAAGATATGTTATACTATACTTTCCACTTCTTACGTTTAACTGTTTGAATTTAATTTATCGTATTAAATTGTAATCAATTTTTAAACGAATATCAATCATGCAGCCATCTGCCCCTTTTAAAAATACTAATGGTGGTTACCAATATATCTTTTATTATCTTGTACAGCTACAAATAGGCAGCTACACAGACCAATAAAGTTGACGACGTTAGATGACAACAGTTACAAGGCAAAGATAAGCAAAAGTACAGAAGTTTTTAAATGAAACACCAAGTAATCATAAACCTATAATAATATCATTACGATATTTATATTCGAACAAATAATTTATATGTGAAAAAATAAACACTGCAATACCTTTAAAGATTATGCATTGGTCGCCGTAGGCACCATTATTAATGTTTAAGTAATTAATTTCTTTTAAGATCAAGTCTTTCAATCTTACTCACGCAAAAGTTATTACGTGCAGCACTAATATCAACGGGTTGGTTTGGCAAAGATGTAGCAAAGAGAGTTAGGAGGTAGATTAATACGAACAAAGAATACCATTATTATTTATTACTGTCGAAGGTATCGTTTTGTACATTGTTTTACTTGACATAAAATTTCAGAAATGTTACATGGAATATTAAAGTGTTTTTCACAGACAGAAGTCTTCCAGCTTCGACTTCTTTACGAAATAAAGACGAACGAAAACAATCATAACTATAATCAGGTGCAGTTTGGTTATTCGTTTAATTAATGCTGTGATATTATTAATAGATGTTTAAATCAACACGATGGTAAAGTACTTAATGTGATCATTTTTCAATTTAAAGACAAAGTCGAGATTTCCTCTAAAAATTCTAATGTTTTATTATCCACATCTTCTGGAATCAGAGGAGAATCACATACCAAACACAAAAATTTCATTCAAGCACAAAAAACTATCTCAAGAAGTTTAATGAGTATAGATTGATTAAATGACACCTATTCAAACATAACAGTCAACACCTTCAAAAGATATGTACCTCAAAGTCTTATCCTCAACTTAGTTTACACATTCTATATATTCTTCATATGAGTTCTTTCATAACGATCGTATCTTGACGCTATCTAATATCTCAGAACACATTATGCATGTATTCATATCAAATCTAAATTGTGATGTTTCCTTGTCTCCTTGGACAGCTAGTCGCATTTCATCAATAAGAAATGGTTTATTATGTCACTTTTATTTATAAACATTCTCTAATATCCTGACTTTAATATAATACAATTGCATTTTTAATTATTTCAACAATCGTGTTTCTTGTCGCGTTTATAGAGTGCGCATAGTTTGACGATATAATCTCAATGTGTATGAATAATTATACATTATTGTTAAAGCAGTATCGGACAATATAAATATGTTAATGTGGGCTCGGGCTGATTTGTTATTCTGCTCGATTTAATAGAGATGACGTATTTACGGTGACACGTAGGTAAATCATACACATACAGGATGTCTTGTTAGGGGACTGCACCCTGCCTTAGACATTTACTCCCATAAAATATTCCGACAATTATTTCGTCGTGACGACCTGCCCTTCATTGGTATGTATGGTGTAATGCGCGGATCGCGAGATTCAGGATATTATTTTGGAATTACATCTGACGCAGAAAAGGATTCCGCTATGATTGTTATTCAAGCTGTGATTGTATGAGTTGGATTGTGGTAGGCTTCAAAGGATGCTACTTTGGTAAACAGGATCTGCGGAGGGATTATAACATAAAGCAACCACAAATTAATGTGGGCGCTAGGATCGTGTGAAACTGTACAATTAGCGATTTCATATTTACTTGGAATTGTCTAAATATTAAGTATGTTAAATAAATAAATAAATCGTAGGGTAAAAGTACGTATTAAGTAGATGTGCTGTACAGTAAGAGGATCGGCAAACTAAAGAAGTTTAAAATTAAAGACATACACAATGTATCCTAAAATACTTATAGCTACAACGTAATTGGGTAAACGTAAGTTGCTCTTTTATCCAAATACCTCGTTTTGCTGCAAAACACAAAATAATTCTCAAGATATTTTTAAACATGACGGGCTTCCGGTTATACCGAAACCGTACACAAGCTTTGCTATTTTATATAGAACACCCTGTAACTTTGACATGGACACGTCTTACGTCGCATTTTGGAGGTTATTTTTTAAAATCGATAATGCGTCATCTAGCGGTGGCTTTAGGAATAAATTGTTACGGTCGGTACGTACAGAGACCTGCATTGCCGGTTGCCCATTGAAGTGTTTGAACCCACTGGAAAAGTCCAGCGAAAAAAGACCAGGTATTCATTTTAGCTCAAATTTAACTACTCCTGTCCACGTCAAACTACGAGTGTATCAAAGATTCAAACACAAGAAATTTTTTGCAACCCCTTTCAAAAATTATAATTATTGTAATAAGCTGCTCTAAAAGGCCTAACATAAACGTCCACATATTAAATACATACAAGTCGCCTTCTTACAATCCAGGGTCTCAAAAGTGTGATGTGTAGTTTCCTAAAAACATTTATATTCTACATTTTTTCGTTAAATTAAAGCAAAAAGGCACTCGAACGTTTTAAGCACACTAAAAATACAATCACTGGAATTACTACAAGCAGTTGTAGAACTATAATACGACTACTATTAAAAATGAAAACAAAGCCTTTTGGTAGATCTATCTTTAGGTGGGTGTATCTATATACACAAAGGGTCCTTCTGTTGTCAATATTTTCAAATTTCGAATTTTGTGACGCTAATGTAAATAATTATTTTGATCGCGTTTCGGGCTGACAGTAATTAGTACTGGGATTGTACGGAAGAACTGAAGTATTTCAGTTTCCCACTTAATATATCATTGTTTTATAAAAATAATACTATTATTTGCTATTAAGAGGGTGGTATGTTTCACCCTATACTTTAAAATAAAGCTTTTAGACTGCTGCTATATAAGACAGTGTTTATATATGGAATAACTTATTTCTTTCTTGCGTAATATACATAAAGCAAGATTCAGTTTGGTACACCAAAGTTGGGTTATGTTTACTAGACAAGAGGGTTATATTTTTTCTTAGCCCTACATTTATTACGTTATCCAATGCAATTGTTAAGTAACCAAAATTTAAATTTTAAGGAATTGCTCAATCTCCGCCTAAGATGTTTCCTTTTAAAATTTTATCACTGTAGAATTCTGAATTACCTATAGTTTTCAGTAACTTTCAGGGTAATCTATAGAATGGATTGATGTGAATATAGATAGCGCTGTTAATATACAAATTAAAGACAATTGAACGTGAACAGTGAAAAATAAATCAACAACTCCATTATTTACACTTACATTTAGGAAAGATTATTGATGCAAATAGTGAACATTTCTATCGAATATTTTCCAAAATATCATTAATTTCAGAAAGATTCTAACATTTCAAAATCTTCTGAATATTACACCGACACCTGCGGCATCATCAGTGTCCACGACAACATCGTTATCAGCTATACTCCGATCACCGAACAGATGGAATGATCATGATGTGTATTCTTCACGTAATTTTTAAACCATAATCATTTCATAATTTTTAAGTTAATTGTTCGGTAGTCAAAAATTTGTTATAAAGATTAAGTCGGACGTGCATACAATTCACGTGATCACTTCATCTATTCGCTGATCGGAGTATAGAAGTATTCACTATTCTTTTGTACAACAAGTTTAAAACAAAAGGTAAATTATTACGAAAGATCCTGGCTGAGTAAGTAATATTATAAAAAAGAAAAGACGTACAAAGTAAAATACGACTGGACTTTAAAATTATTTCGTATTTTAACAAATAATACTATAGCTACTCAGTATATTATACTAATACACATACATGTGTGTTATACTTTTTAAATCTTAAAGTTGCAGATATGCAAATAAATAATGAAATGGAAGGAAGCAGTAATAAAGTTAATTCCCAATTCATTACGGTAACTACAAATATTAAAAAAATTTGAATTACAAAACAAAACCAAACAGCAGTCTTTAAAAGTATCAATAAAAACACAAAAATATGTTAAAGATGCTAGTGGCTTGAAAAACAGATTTCACAACCATTGAAATCTTTCCATCTGGTACATTTTTGATCATACATGCATGGACGAAATACAAGTATTTATCGTAAATTGGATAAACTTGTTAAAAGTGGACAGATTATCACAGTATGTTGCATTTGCATTGCAAGTATTGATCGTATTTATATTAAAATCTGGACATAATAAATCGCCAGTTTTTGAGAAGAGGAAACACATGCAGAAAGCATTATTTGCATTTTTATTTATTTAATTATTATTTAATTTAAAGTTACCATTAACTATATTTATGTGGTCCGTCTTAAACCGTTTTTGACGTTATCCGTCATTTTTTTAATATGACGTTTGAAGTGTTTAAGAAAATCGAAAATATATCCGAAGCCAAAAGTACGGCGCGACTTTTGCCGTTTGACAGAAAAAAGTGCTATTTCACTGCATACGATTTTTGCAGTCTAAACAAATTCAAACATGGATAAATTGTTTTTTTTAATAGAATGCCATTATTACATATTTACATACATTACTTACAGAAGTAGATTCCCTTTCCTGTGCTACAAGTTTTTTGCTATGTTCCAATTACCGTTTTCGCAAAATTTAAGAAATATCTGAATTTCTGTTTTTTCAATAGTTATCAAGTTTTAGCATTTGGCAGTGGATGCTATCATGACTGTTACAAGTTAGATTACACTTTGTTGTGTTCTTTGTATGTATAGAATCCATACTATATGCTTTTCCGGAAGGGAACACCCCCGAGAAACTTCATTCACTGGATTAAACAGATTTTGGCTAACTGTATTCGTTTCCGACATACAGTGCGTTTTGGTGATTTCTATTGATGTTCGTATATCAATTACTATAATAGAATAAGCCGCTTTAAAAAATACTTACTTTGAACTAAATGATAATATGAACTTTACTGAAGATAACAAGATAGTGAATAAAAAAAGGTTCTGATCTAAATCAAAATTTAGATTAGTAGTAAGTACACAGATTTAAATTCTATGTCGTTAGCTCATATATCGTTGCCTCTGTTACTTAACTCGAAGTCATCGTATATAATGTAACACCAAGAGGTAATAATTTAGACCCCGAGACAATCACACGACCGTTCAAGGCCCGTATCTAACTGCCCTTAACCTTAACATGAATAGAGGAAATCTCGAGAGATATATCACCGGACATTTCTGATGTAGATTAAATAAATTTGCGGTCGCTAAATGAAAATTAATGTTCGCCATTTAAGAGGCACGTACTTATATTTAGAACTGTGTGTGTATGCGAATGCTAGTTGAATTGGCTTTAATTATTCCATTCAGCCGTGGCAAATTGAGTCATACAATGAATGACATTTCATTTTCTGCCGGTGTGACGAAAAGCGATGCATATCAGCCGTCGGAGGTTTCCGAGAAAGTCTTCTTATGCAATCTTAGATGTTCTTTGTAAATGCATTTTGTGATTTATAGGAAATTCTTAGCTGTTGCGGTACTCGATATGGATGTACAGGGTGTACCAAAAGTGATGGTATGTACTAAGCATTATCGAATCATTTACTGTTTAAAAGTTACATAGATTTTTTAATCACTAACCTGGCGCACTGAATGAGCTCGAGCAAGTGAACGAAATAAATACATACGAGAAAACTTAAACGAAGAGGTTCCGTTTTTCGAGGAGACTTTACAACTTGCAAATGGCAACGTCTAATTGAGGGAGTGGATATGAAATATTCCAGCCGGATTGCTTGGAAGACAATTAAACAATGACCCTAAGCAGCAGGCGATATTAGTAAGAGTGACAGCCAACCAAGTATTTTGTCAACTCAATCTAAATAAGAAAGCCAAGTTATCAGCAAAACCAACCCCAATTAGAGGCGGCGAAAATGACAGCAATTTCTGCAGCCGCCCATTCATCGTTGAAGAATTGGAGTCAGCACTTAAATCTTTGAAGCCCGGTAAAGCAGCAGGTCTGGACGACCTAAGAAATCAGCAGATCCTTAAATTCGGACCATATACGAATCCCTGGCTGCTCCTACTTTTCAATAATTGTATACAGATCAACAATATCCCAAAAATCTGGAGAAAGGGTAAAGTTATAGACATTCCAAAAGCCGGTAAACCACTAGACATTGACATTGATGATCGGATCATTGCAGAACAGGCTGGCTTTCGCACAGGGAAAACTTGTACCGGGCAGATTTTAAACCTCACACAGTCCAAAGAAGATGGTTACGAGAACCGCTTAATTACCGGAACTGTGCTTGTTGACCTCTCTTCTGCACTCGACACTGTGAACCATAAATTGCTGCTCTCTAAACTGTATGCTATGACGAAGGATTTCAAATTGATACAAATTATATCAACTCTTCTCAGCAATAAACGGTCCATTGTACATCTAGGAGGGAAAAAAGTCGATGGCGAATTCAGAAAAATGGATTACTCTAGGGCAGTGTCCTTACATTTACTCTTTTCGACATATATATTAACGGTCAGTCGATCGCTTAAGGGACCATAACCTTTGCTTACGCGGATGATCTGGCAATAGCCACGGAAAGCAGGTATTTTTACGATATAGAGTTAGCCTTACTAACGCCCTCAATGGTTTAACACAATATTACGAGGCAAATAGCTTGCGCCCAAATGCAGCAAAAACTGTTTCATTCTTGTTCCATCTTCAGAATAGAGATGCCAAATACATCTTGAACGTCATGTGGAACAACCAACGCATTGCATTCAGCAACACTCCTTGCTATCTGGGAGTCACACTTGATCGCACACTTACTTATAGACATCATGTTGACAAGGTTAGGGGCTAACTGTCCACCAGAAATAGTCTCCTGAGTAAGCTTACCTCCACAAAATGGGGTGCCCACCCACATACATTACGCTCGTCGGCACATGCACTTTGTTACTCGACTGCCGAATATACTGCTCCAGTATGGGAAAAATCGGCACATGCCAAACGAGTTGAACGATTCCTGCCGTATGATCATAGGATGCCTAAAACCCACTCCAGTAAACCACCTTTATTTACTCAACGGCATAGCTCCACCATACATCAGACGAGCTACAGCAAGTGAGGCGGAACGCCTCAAGTAATTGCGTGATCAGTGTCATTCCCTCTTTGGTCAAAGTCCTGCACATTCACGCTTAAAATCAAGACGGAGCTTCCTCACTACAGTAGAACCGCTTGAATCCTGGCAACCGTGGACCAGACTATTAAAATGGCTAGCACTGCTATCTATGGAAGATACTCCACTGCTAATTCCTCCCAGTGAAAAACTAGCCCCTGGGAATGAATTGAAGTGGCCACTATGGAGAACGCTCAATCGCCTACGAACTGGGGTGAGTAGATGCAATGTAAATATGTGCAAAAGGGGATATCGTGACCGTGACGGACCAGCCACGTGCCTTTGCAGACAGGTCCAAACACATGATCACTGGCTTGAATGTATTAACATGGGGGCAGCGTGCGATAAAGAAGATCTGACAAAGGCTACGGTAGCGGCGATCAGATGTGCAGCGTGGTGTGATAGTCTATGTTCCGATATTAATGTGACTCTTAACGTAGGATGATTATTGTTTTATATATTCATACATAACACGCACTGTATTTGTTCCTTTTGGATATGTACGAATATTTTATGCTATGGCTTGGACACGATTAGATTAGATTAGACTCAAAGAAGCACCGAACAACCTAGAGAAAATGCATGAAATGGACACAAAATGGCCACTTGGAACGTCAGAGGATGTATATACCTAGAAGAACGCAGCAAAATTGATGAATCGCTGTGGAGTGAAGGGATAGAAATAGCATGCATACAAAAAACGCACTAACCCGAAGGAGTAGCAACAAAAAAAACACTATAAATGGCACTTAAGTAAGGGACAGAACGAAAAACTAATAGAGGAGTGAAGAAGAATACGCAGAACATTAACACGTATAAAAGAAGCATGAAAACAAACGATAAATAGAGAATGGTCTCCTCCTCTCTTGCCGAACAGAAAGGCAGCGATTGACAACTATGAAAAGGTAATTAAGACATCAAAGAAAACCTATCATAGTAGGTTGCAACCACGGAATTATATTGATTTCAATATAATTCCGTGGTTGCAACAAATAAAACTGGCAAAACTAGAAGTAAGAAATGCCCAAAGGCAGCACGAAAATAGGAAATGCCAGGAGTTCATTGAAAAAATTCTCGAGAGGATAAAAGGCGCGCGACTTAACTACACATTCAAATATTTGAAAAAAAATCCGCAGAGAAAGCAACAGGAATTTCAACAAATACATCCCAATAAAACAGTGGATACAAAAAATGGAAGACGATCACAAGGAACCGAGAGAAAAATGCATTGATGAAAAGGACCTCTGGCCTATAAGCGAAGCATTAACATTAGAGGAACTAGATCCAAGCATAAACAGCTTGAAAAATCATAAAGCATCAGGCCTAGATAGGATAAACAACAAATTAATAAAATATGGACTACAACAAAACCACTGTCATGATAAGAGACTCCTTTAGCGAGAAAAGGTTAATGACAGGTAGCGTATACAAACTAGGGGGCCGAAATATAAGGTTGACAAACAAAATAAAATATCTGGGTACCTACATAACAATCAAACTCAATAACCGCAGAGAAACAGTCAATGCAAGGACAAAAACCGCGTATAAAGTGACAAGAGCTATACTACCATTTGTATAGAAACACAAGCCGGAATGAAGCATCTTGAACATATACACATCTATACACTATACATATATACACTACTATCAAAACTAACAGAACAAGCTTGAGAAACGCAAAAATAATTATTGACCAAGGCTGTCAAGGAAACCAAAAATTGGGGGACAACAGAACTAGAGGGAAATACAATCACAAAAATAATAGAAACATACGTAATGAAATATTGGGGACATATTCAAAGGCAGTGGCAGCTGGTCAATGAGTGCTAACGTGCCATGGCACTACCAGCAAAACTGTAGAAAAATATTTTTTACCAATCAAATTTTGAATTATAATTGCACTCAAAGTGGTTGAAGTATAAACAGTTACCGCTTGCGGTCAGCACCGGCATTAGATCCAACTTCACGTTCGTGCCAGCTCTGAAATGGCACGGAATCGCGGCAGTTTTTGGATCTCCGCGGGAGCAAGAGGATGCGAGGAGTACGCAGGTTTAAGTGGACGTTCGTGCCAGTGAGTCGATTGGCACTCTCTGTTCCAAGCTGACATCAAGCTATTCTCTCAATGACAATAGATAAGATTAACACGACTATGTGTTTTGATACACCGTAAAGAATCAATATCCCCGATAAGGAGGAGTGGTTTCTGAATGGTGAAAAAATGCTTGTACCGCATGGACTCATCTGGTACACAGATGGATCTAAAACTAACACAGCCACAGGCGCGGGAGTATGTGGTACATCTCCCAGGGTTCAACTCAGTTTGTCACTGGGAGAGTACCCTAGCGTATTGCAAGCGGAAATTTATGCAATCCTGGCATGTGCTCATGAGAACCTCAGTAAAGYGTACTCCGTATTAATAAGGTTGGCCCAACACAATAGGGTTAATTTGATTTGGGTGCCTGCTCACACAGGCATTGAAGGCAATGAAAGGGCCGATAAGTTAGCGAAAAAGACGGCGTCAGCACCTTATCTCGGACCGCAACCTTCCATTGCTATTCCAGAAAGGCTGAGGGCTGAGATCAAAAAGTGGCTTGGTTGTCAGTTTTACTTGTATTGGGATGACGCGCCGGAACTGAGACGATCTAGGGCCTTCATCACTGGACCTACGCGTGCTCAGGAACGCAAATGGCTTTTAAGCCTGAATCGTTCTCATTTGCGATTAATGGTGGGTGTCCTTACGGGACACTGCCAACTCAATAAACACCTATATAATATTCGTGTAGCGGAGAGTAGCACCTGTAGGGTCGGCTCAGAAGGGGAGGAAACTCTGATTCACCTCCTTTCCAACTGCGGACCGTTGGAAAGCAAAAGGTTTGGAAAATTTGGGTCTCAATTTATTGAGACTGAAGATGTTAGATGACGCACGCCGATTTTTACAAAATGACCGGGCAACCAACTACTTACAGACCATAGCAACATACGTCGTAGATCGTAAAGCCACCGCTACAAGACGTTTAAGCATATTCACACAATGACCCCCAAGTGCGGTGTGAGATATGTTTTACAGCATACAGCATGAAACATAAAATCATAAATTACGTTGCTTATTTATAAATATTCAATAAAATATGAGCATTAGTTTTTTTTATTTGCACATATAAACTAGCGACTAAATATGCAATAGTTAGGACAAGCAATAAACTTATCTATTTAAAAAAATTAATATGGCTACTATTAAAAATAAATACGATTAGGTTTGTTGAAAACGGTGGGATAACAGAATATCTGTTTTGGGTAGCTATATCTCAATAACACCTTTTTAATGCGTCCACGGATTGATTTCTGAAAATCTGGTTACACTATATTTATTGCACTGCAAAAATAAGATGCTATTACTGTTATACCTGTAACGAATACGGGTGCTGTTGATTCTGCAAAAACAAATCGCAAAATATCCTATGAAAACCACAATCTGAGCCTAAATAATAAACGAAACTCGTTTGACAATTGATACAAGTGACAGACAGGTGTTCAGTTTGTTACACCATCATTGCGACGTATGTTCGCTACGATGAAATCCTTACTTGACCCGTTTTTTATGAACGCCCGTTATAATGAATTTCAAAGATGCAGTCAGAGTTATTTAATTTACTCTAACAGGTAAACTGTCTTAAATAGAAATTTTTAAATATGAGTTTATAATTATGTTATCTCAAAATATTATAGACCAACTGAGATTGAGAAATGGGCAACTTGTATATGTTTTAAATGTAGGTACATGAATTGGTTAAAGACCAACCTATCGCAAAAGTGGATATATTATTTATTTATTTATCTTTATTTTGCGTAGAAGGTAAGCTGTGGGATCTTGAAGTCTATGGATGTTATGTGAATATTGAAATTTGGTACAAAAGTTAGAGTTATCACCGAATATATGACAGATTCTGATGTGATTCCATATAACAGTAGTTAGTTGAACAATCTTTATAGGAAAATGTAGAAGAGAACTAAGCAGAAATCGTGTTATGACTCATCCTGACCAAGACAGTCTTTTAAAGTTATATCTGCCCTTAGATTTAATAATATTCCGCACCAATCAACTAATCCCGCAAAATTTTGTGCAGCGGATTAATTTTATGGACTACCTGATTTAACCTGAACGACATAAATTTATTAGCCTCAAAAATTTCCTCTGGCATTTAACGTGGCAAGAAATATGACGCGAAATAGATCTGAGGACACGAATTCCTGAAAGTGATTCGGAATACCCCTCATTATACCCATTTATGATCAGCGAGCTCACTTCTTTGAAGGCAGTAAGCCGCATTTCTACCAAAACGGCACGTTGGCCAGAGAATTAAATTTTATGCCGGAGCACGTAAAAGTCAAGGGATCGTTGACACGCCAAATTGCAGGCAAAACACAATCAAGCAACAATAACAAAGCAATCGAAAAGTGTTCGCCACGGCGTCGGGTTTATTTAAAACCAATCTGAAACGCAGTTTACTGTCTTGCAACGACTGAATTTAAATCTCATTCTTATTATTATTTATGCGCCGTTGGTGTCATAAACTAAAAGGCATAACGCATTCCATTTAATAAATGGCGCTACGTATTTTTAATTGAATATTAAGTGCATTATACATATGCTTATTTAAATGTTATAAATTTAATGCCAGGAGACAATGTGAGTTATTTTACGAAGTCTATATTAAATTATTGCTTGTGCTGTGAATAATAATTTTTACGTAACCCTTAATGGGTAAACTTTATGATAGTGGCATATAAGCATACTGATTGTGCGACTTAAAAATCATATTAACTCAAACCAACCTTGTTGTATAATGTCACACGGAAAGTGTTATTTTGTCATGAAAAATTATATTCATACCTGAAAATATCCGTTATGATACAGTTTCAAATCATTACAGATTTGAATATATAAAATGATTATAGGTCTTAGTAACCTAGCATGGATCTATCAACAAATAAACAACTACTCCTTTAAAGTTTGCATTATGTTCATTATGATAATTTAAATTTTGTAGAGGATAAGCTACTTAAAAGCTAAAATTATGAAAGGTTGGAAGAGCTTAAAAACAGTCATGGGAATCGATAAACGTTCTATTAGAAAAGCTTCCGTTTGAAACGGTGCAACAGATGCATGTATAATGGTGGTATTTTTGAAACATTTGTAATTAATTATTACGCGGTTTAAAAAGCCGATTTTTTGAAGCCACAGACAATTATTGTTTGTCTATCAGTAAGAAAGATGATCCACATTATTCAAAGTGCAGTTACTTGGTTAATAAATTAAAACAAATAAATCAATGTCTTCATGCACATCCTTAATTTGAATTAAAGGATGTGAAGGAAGACAGAGACATGTTAATGGATTTTTTTAAGGTAACATTCTTGTTCTTGGAAACGGTTTAGCAATTATAGGATATAATTGTGGGGGTTGGCAATAATCCTATAGGTAGGAGGTATGGGAGAATATATGGAAAACAAATAAAAACCAACAATGCAATACGTCGATAGAATTGTTCATTAGCAGTGACCTGATCATACTGAATAGGTACTTTTTATAAGCATCCATAATCTACACAAAAACAACCACGAAATGTAGAAAAATATTTCAAGTATTAAATAAGTTGACTATGTCCAGACGTCTGCCCACTATTTTTATAAAGCTAAGTATCAAAGAAAAAATGAACTAGTAGAAGAAGAAGTGAAATGTAAGTTCTACATTTGATTCTAGAAAAATATCGAACAGAATAATCAACTTAATTGAAAAGTTGCACAATTTTCAGAAACATTCTAGCCCGAAAGAGATTCCAATTTGGGGATATATTTATGTCGGAAAAAAATTTAATCAGCCCTCATTAATCTCAAAATATGATTTAAAAGTATAAAATAAAGCCAATCCTCCAAAACGGACTCTGACGTCACATGCCGGACGGGTCCCTGCACGGTGCGGATCTTATAGGTGAGGATAAACCCGTTGCTAGCCAACGCATTTTGCGTTTCTCCATGTCAGACGTAAGATACCTAAAAGTTCTAGTAATCTTGGTCAGTCATTAACAAATATCAATAGCTGAATAGAAAGGGTCGTCTTTGCTAGCAAATGGATTATCTGCACCTAAAATCCGCACCGTGTGAGGAAAAACCATGCAGCACGTAACGTCAGAGTCCGTTTAAAAGGCGTAGATTTAATTCAAATTTCTAATTTTTATTGTGTACTACTTGAGAAGCGACTTATTCTTGTCTTGCGAGATTATTTCACCAAATCTGATTCCCTTTCGGTCTGATAACTATTTACCAGGATTTAAAATTCATGCAACTTCCTCATTAAAGAAATATATGTGATAGGAGATGCTAAAAAGGACTGGATGGTGGGCAGAAGAAGTGAGAGAGAAAACAAAAGCAGAAACTAAAGCATACGAAAAATTATTAAGAATGTACGCCTTAGAAGCTTATGAAGCTACAAAAGTGCTGTAAAACCGCTAAAGAAGTAATCAAAGACGCAAAAGGACATAAGGGGAGGCTATTTGGGCTGAAGCTAAAAGAAAATAAACTGCTAAATCAAAATATAGGTAGTGATTAAGGCTTTTACTGGTTACACCCACCCCCCTCCTAGATCATCACCGCCGGAGTAACAACCTCGACAGTCTCATGGTGATAGTATGTATCAACGAAAGGAAAGTGCAAGCGACCGTTGATTCTGGGGCTCATGAAGAGGAACATCGTACCAGCCATGATTTCCCTGTCGGAGAAGGTCTTCTACTAACGGTGACAGGAAAAACTTTTGCAAAACTTGGTGAAGCTGAAGTGGAAGTGGAACTGGGACAGCTTCGTATACGTCATAAAGTGTTGGTGGTTGATATCGACGACGACATTATTATGGGGGTGAATCTAATAGGGAAGAACAGCGGATCCTGAAATTTGGAAATGAGAGCTTCGTGTTATTATTTCTAGGAGACACGTGAAACTGTGCTTCTGAAACCATCAGATTAAATAAAGGAAGCTGAGTATACCGCCACCATAGAGAGCGATCTTGAGAGCTGCGTTGGATTGAAGAACCGGCTGAAGACTCCAACAAACACTTGTTAATTGCAATAACGCTCATTAAAACTCTGAAAACAGTGACGGTAAGAGTAGCAAATATTGCTCCTGTGGGAATATCGGTAAGGAAAGGAGATCTCTTGGAGTCGTGCTCTCCTGTAATGAAGATAAACAAATGTGAAGCCCAGGAAGAACCTCGCAAGTCGTCAGGAGCACCAGACGAACTTAACTTCGATTTGAGACACCTTAATAAAGATGAAGTAAACAAAGCCCGAGAATATCTGTGACGTAACCAGCAAGTGTTCGCTGAACAAGACAAACCTTTAGAAAGAACATACTTAGTCCAAAACAAGATCAACACAGGAGATGCGCAACATATTCGACAGGCACCTAGAAGACCAGTCTTAGCAAGACAAGAGCAAGTGAAGAAAATGGTGAAGGACATGAAGGAACAAGGCATAATTGAATAATCCAACAGTTCATGACTGACCTTGCGCTATGACATACATGCGGAGTGCTCCGCACTCGTTGCTCTCTCTCAAAACGGTTAAATGTATAAAAAATTGTTTTAGACGTAATTTGTAGGGAATTTAATAATCTACAACTTTTATATTATTAAAGTATAGGAAGCGAGATATTTTCAAAAAACTTATTTTTGACACTATTGACCTTGAATATCAGCATTTGATAGAGTTCCCGTGAAAGAGCCAAATATAGTTGTAATACGGTGTAACACCTGGATTGTGACATGCTATAAAGTCGTTTTATAAGGACACAATATTTTGTGAGAACTCTAAAAGTATACATTTGCCAAGGAGGTATACTTATCCCACTTTTGTTGGTGATATTTATGAATAAAATTATAGTAGAAGCAGGTGATCTTGTCAAAAAGAATATAGGATATAGAAATCTAGAACGTATTTGTATTTGTATTTGTAGATGATGTCGTGCTACTAGCACGGATGGAAGAAAATCTACAAAAACTAAAATATTGCTAATATCGAAGAAGAAAATGAGTGCAAATCACAATATTTATGTTGATGGGACTATAATTGATTGGGTGCAAAGTGCTAAGAGTTTGGGCGTCATCTTTTATAAAGACTTATATTTCAGTATTCATTGCAATGAGGTATATAAAACCTCTTTTTTAAATTAAAAACAACTATATAGCTTATGGGATGTTTTGAAGGAATATACAAAATTATGTTTCACTTATGTACCGTGTAACGTTTTAACACATATACGTAAACGGGAGAGTGAAAGGATGACTTTTGTCAAACTCCTACCTTTTGTGTATTATAAATAAATTTATTATTTAAACAAAAATATTATGCATTACTATTTAAATAGATGCCTAGTAGTGACAATCAACACTTAATGCACAAATGATAAACGGATAAAAAACTAACTTGAAAAGAAAGAAATAATAGAACTGCGTATAATTTATATAATTTATTTAGCGTAAGCAACGCATGTATGCTGTTGTTTACATTAAAATAATGCTTTTTTGTCCAACGACTTCTACAAAAATGTAGAAGTGGCAGCTTATCTTAGTTTTGGAGATCATTTTGTGGAAATCGCTTGTCAGCCACCTAACGGTAATTTTACAAACTATACTCCATATATTAATTAATTTATGTTACTACATAGGTTAGTATGCTCTGTAAGTACAGAGACCTACATTGCCGATTGCACAGCCATTTGATGAAAATCAGGAATGCGTCATCTAGCGGCGGATTTACGAACTATGACGTAGACAGTCGGTAAGTACAGAGACGTTTGAACCCAATGTTGAAAAAAATAGTGAAATACTTGGAATGAGTAATCTTTGTCATATAGTTAACTACTTTATCTGCCAGGCATTGAAGATAAACGTGTTCATGTCAAACTTGCAGGTTCATCAAAGATACAGCCACCAGAAATTTTTTAAAGAAAGTGATTATTAACATTATGAATCGGCAAGTGACAGCCCAACAACACCCAATAAATGCTGCAAAAAGAGCGCACCAGTATTTCATATAGAAGGAGGTAATATTTAATAAAAATATTTCTTCGACAAAGTAACCGAAATGTTTCCTTCATATAAAACTTAAACATGTGTCTTGTCAAACGAATCGAACAACTAATATGTTGTACTAATACCAATTAGGTATTACATAGTTTATTTAATTTAATCGGCAAGTAAACTGAATAGCATATAAGGACAACGTAACTTCCTTAAAAACAACAAATAGGTATTTCATAAGCAAAACAATTTTTAAGTACAATAAAGCATAGCAAACGTTCCATAGTAGCAATGTTTGATTTAGCAGGGCAGATATCAAACATCTCAGTGCAACTTTATTGTACGCTCTAATTATTGTAGGCAACAATTATGTGGAAGACGTGAAATGACAGTAATAAGTTTTGTGTCATATTCACACCCAAATTATCCCGGCTCCGTGATGTCTGCCTCCGTACTTTATAAAAAGTTATGGAGACATACAGACTCACTTGTTAACAAGTTTCTCGGAAATATGACGCACGTGAATCTTCCTTAATTAATACTCTGCCTAATTAGTGCAATAGTGCTTGAACTGAACATGATAGATGATCTCATAACATGATGATACAAAAAATTATCGAGATTTTCAGAAAGACGAACGCGTCGCTTACATGATCCAAGAACAATGCCAGAGACGACCCAAAGACCCCGAGTTATTTTATCAAAAAATCTTGTGATGTGCAGGAATGCAAATTTCCCAGACACCGACCATTTGTTGTAGGTATTCTTTAACCCGTTGCATATGCAAGTGGTACGCATCAGATAGTTATCTTATACCGTACCGTACTACTAATGCGAATTCTTTTGCTACTAAGGACTGCTCACTGCAGAATATTAAGTTGTGAGAGTGCAGTAAGGTATCTTCTTTCTGTTTCAATTGTGGGACAACCTTGTTGGCATTCTCCCCATTTCACAATGACATTGCGTCAGCAAAAATTTGTATGATGTGCGTAAGAAGTGTACTTTTTTGCGTAGTAGGTAGTATGTGTATTAGAATAAAACAATTAATGATCTTACGTAGGACCGTAGGAGATGCATTCCTTTTTATAATGGGATATCACAGTCAGTCAAATAGGAGCTTTCGAACAGTAAAGATGCACCATGTCACACAGAATCAGGTAGTGGACACTCTCTCACTCTCATATTAGATAACCGTAAACGCTATTGCTGCAACCAACTATACACGATAGAGCTATGGATACAACATTCATAGATGGCACTATGTGCTGTGTGTGTGAAGCACGGCTAACGAATACACGCGGGATTGCGTTTAAATCAAGGTATGTTTAAATCAAATTGATGTCAAGCTTTGATATCTAGCAAAAAATTGTCGCAAGTTCCCAACGTACCTACTTATACGATAATCTAATACGTTATAGTTATTATTAGTTTGCAACCTTTTAACCTTTTGGTGGCATTTTTATGTTTAAAGTTACAGGTATGTAGTATATTGTGACACTGAAGTTGAATACTAAGAAGGTAAGACATTTGCTTTAATTTTGTACCTTGAAAAGTGTTAAAATTGTTAGTTTCGAAAATGCCGAAGGTATCACACAGAAAAACTGCGGTAAAGAACTGTAGTATTAAATATTTAACAAACTCAAATATCACATATCACCACTTCCCAAGAGAAGATGCCATGTGTGAAGAACAGGTAAAACGGACAAACAATTTGGACGTGCAGTCTCGCAGCCTTACATCCATTCGAGCATCATTTGTGGTATGTGGAGAATACTTTTTAGCTAAATGCTTTTAAACGCCAGAGCAAAATAAACTAAATAGAAGAGTAGTTCCCATACTATAAATAATAAACAATGGTGCAAGATAAACATTGTTTTTGAATCTTATTTCTGGTAATTACATTTTGTCGTAAATGTAAATAAATCGCAGTTTTTTAAAACCTCGCATTTCCTTTGCCACCATTTTACACGAAACGAAGAAAACAACCCTATTAGTTATTATTTAAAGTAAACCTTTCTAACTTAACTTTTTATGAAGTACACATTTGCGTACAAAGTCAGCATAATATAAAAAAGTTAAGTTAGACATGCTTACATAAATTAAAAAGATTGTTTTCTTAATTTCCTGTAAAATAGTGGGCAAAGTAGATACCAGGTTTTAAAATTAAGACAAGAAATAAACGTCAAAATAAATGACATTTGTATGACTCGGAGTTTCTGATTTATCGGCTACACCTGCTGGTCGTTTCATTAATGTAGTTCACATACAACATTCACAGATGACGCTGTAACTCATTCCACAAATTTATCAACACTGGACATTCTTGTTTACTGATATTCTTTGCACAGAATATACTTATCAAAATCTCAATAATTCGCAATTTCTAAACATAAACTTGTTTCGGCAATTCAATTTAAAATAATAATAATAATACATGAAATAAATATGAGCTGGAAATAAAACTCCCACTGACTGAAACAACAGAATACAACATTCAACATGTGAGGCCAAATTGAATACCCTTTTTCTTCTAGCTTCTTTATCGATCTAATACCCTTAATAACGATATTTACACAAAGGGTATGGCAGTACACTTATAGGAGCAGCTTAATTAATAATAAATCCCAGGTATGGTTAAGATATCAGCTAACTGAGATTGTCTTGTCTGCACTCTATATTCGTTTTAGAAATAATGTCGTTTCATGTTTCCGTGAACAAGGTAAATCTTCGAATGACATGGACAACATGCATATTAAGCAAACAAATATATCCATTCAAAGATTTTTTCGTTCAGTTTTTCGACATCATAAATATTTCACCGGGGTACTGACCATAAATAAAACTTTAACCAGTCGTAGATAAACGTAGCTTCTTAAGCTGCTTGAAACAATCAGAGACCTATTGTTTAAAAAATGTGATAAATAGAATGATGAAGGGCTATAAATTGTTACGTCAATGTATKATATAATATAGGTATCAAAAGTAATAATTTAAACTCAATAWATAAAACCACCACAATTGAAATATTTAAAAGTCGTTTAATAACCAGGTTCCAAACAACGGTAAGATACCAACAAAATGGGAGTAAATTAATATAAAACCAGAAACATTGATTTTACAAAACGAAAGGAAGAATTAGCTGATGATTAAAATAATACAACTGAAAGTGTACATCTAAATCGTTCAATAACAAGTTTTCTTCATTGTTTTTATACCATAAAAATATATAATATAGCGACATCGTTTTATGGTGAAGCCTTTAAAGTTATTAAATTTGAGCATGAAATAATTTGTGCATTACTGTATTACTGTACTGTAATGGCCAGTTCGATCAATAAACTATGACAACCATATATGCTGCAGTAGATTTTTGAAGCTGCAAATTCTTTGGTAAAACAAAACCGTTGGGTGACGAACTTATTTTTGAACACATCAATTTTAAATAGAAAGAAAAGGACATTATCCACTCTGAATGGAAATGTGCTCACTCTAAAAAATCACTGCTCTATCTATCCCAAAACATATTTAATGACAATATTGAAAAACGGGATCATATATGTACTTTTTAAGTTTTCAATCAGTCTTATTCTCGCATTGTCATTACAGTTTTTGTAGTTTTCTTATAAAGACACAATTTTATTACTTTATGATTTTAAATAATTAGTAAAATGAAAAAAATTTTGCTTCCTTTAAAATTTCGGTTACCCACTCTGAAATCAAAACCTGGTTATGTGGCAAATATTTAGCGCAAATAATAATTAAAGGCCCATTTTCGTTGTAATTATAGAGTATCTCGTTAACTATTAATGCTAGAGGGTTGCGGTTTCGACGTTACTTTATAGCATTTTTGTACTGAATTGAGCTGTACCATCGCCATTTTTTATCATCTTTTGTTTTAAAACTATAGCCAACTTTTGAATAATGTAACATTTCTTCAGCTCTCATTATCTTCCTTGGGTATGTAGATACAAAAAAAAACTGTACAGACATTTTCCATAGATATATTTATTCTAAATCCATGACGAAACATTATGCAAACTTGCATTTTTTAATGGAAACCATAGTTGGCTTTGCTATGGTTGAAAAGACCTATTTTTTCTGATTAAAGAAATATATACATTGTTAGGTTTATTTTTACTAATTTTGGAGTTATTCAAATTGTTTTTAGTAGTTTCATCAGATTACATCCAGTAGGCTATGGCATAAGAAAACACAATATAATTTATATTATTAAGTAAGAATTTTAATGTATTAAAAATAGTATATGTGTATTTGAATACATACATAAGAGTGCTCATTCAGTTTTTTTATCGGTAATCTAGGAGGCCATATAACTAATGAAAATGATTCTTTATTTGGATATAAGTACCTAGGCATTGTTTATCGTCAAATATTTACATACATTTTGACGAAAAAAACGTAAAATCTCATTAAATTACTACAATTAATTGGAATAATACCAAAATTAATAAAAATAAACCTAACAATGTATATATTTTCTTAATCGGAAAAAATAGGTCTTTACAACCATAGCAAAGCCAACTATGGTTTCGATTTAAAATAGCAAGTTAGTTATGTCTCTAAAATGTAACCCCCTAAAAAAATCTGAGTACACGACTGGATTCGGAATAAAAATATCTATAGAAAATGTCTGTACAGTTTTAATCTATCTACATAGCTAATCGAGATATTAAGAATTGAAGAAACGTTATATTTTTCAAAAGTTGGCTGTAGCGTTAAAACAAAAGATGATACAAAAATGGCGATGGTACAGCTCAACTCACAACAAAAAAGTAATACAGTAATGTCAAAACCGCAATACTCTAGCATTAATAGTTACCGAGATACCCTATATATACAATTAGAACAAAAATGGGACACCATGTACATATATATGATTGTACATTCTATATTCAAATCACATACATATGTGAGACTTGTAAGTGCCAATAGAATGTAGAAATTAACAGATGGAGTTTTCTAATAAAAAATTAATATAATAGAAATTATTCAAATCTGAAAGTCTTGTCTTCTCCATTCTATTAAATATTAATAGTCATAGCGCTTTCGGCCTTTAATGGTCATCGTCAGTACAATACAATTATTATGAAAACTATGGGGAAAAAGAAATTAATTTTTATAGAAGTAAAAAAATGAAAACAACTGTCTAGGTTTTAAAATTATGAGTGAAGGTTGTGTAGTTGCAGGAAGTCACCAACATTATGATTGGATATTGAACAAATTATTTAAAATGGGTGGAGTTTTTAAAACTGTAACACTGTCTAAAATTTCTGAAAAGTTTTATTATGGTAATTTGTTGCATGTCTGTAAAATTCTTACATTATCCAAACTGGTAAAGTGCTTATTAAATAATAAATGGTTGGCCAGTTCGGATAATGTAAAAATTTTACAGTTTGCAACAAATCACCAAAATTAAACTTTTTAGAAATCCTAGAGATTTACAAAATTTTAAATTACCAACGTGTTAGTTTTAAATGAAATTAAAAAATTTTACTCGCCATTTTAAATAATTTACTCCAATATTCATATAGAATATTGGTGTCTTCCTGCATGGAACTGCCCAGCCTACACTTATAATTTTAGAGTCTGGATATTTGTTTTCATTTTTTACTTCTAAAAAAATTAATTTGTTTCCCCATAGTGTGTATTTTTTCAAAATAATTGTATAAGGCACTGACGATAATCATTTAAAGCCGAAAGCGCTCTCTCTGCCAGTTAATATTTAATAAGTGAAAAAGACTTTGAGATTTGAATAATTTCTATTAAATCAAAACCCTACATTGATGGATCAGTCCACTGTTTTTAATATTACTTTTTTATGTATGATTGTAATAAACAGCGATATATTTATTCTAGTAATAAAATATTTACATAACGCTGACAAGTTGGCATTGCCGTTTCCATCCGTTTCATGCGGAGTGCAATTGGAACTACTACCGCCATCTGTTGCCTACTTCTAAGTACATTTTAATGAAATGTCAATAGCGATATACAGAGCTCTAGCCTGTTTCAACGAAACCTATTCAAATACTAATTCATACAGCTTCCTGCATCGTTGATAAAAAATATTTGACACAATTTATTATTATTCAGTACATGCTAATATAATTATAATTTTTCAATTAAATTGATTTATATTTTCAATCAGACACCTGCCAAAAAACTACAGCTCAAATAATTGTAAAATAAATCTGATATGATAGGAAATTACAATTTAATTATGGTAGTGAAAGTAGGTATACTAATTTTTCATTTAATTAATATTTACTTTAAAGAAATAACCTTTATAAAATAATTTTACGGTATACGAGCATGAATAACATAATTTTAATATGCACTACTTACCACTTTATTAACATTCCTGCAAGTTAGTGATTATTTCTTGATTATTTCTAAATCATATCATATTCAACAATGTAATATAACCACTATCACTTAAACACCAATAGGTACCTAATCTTTTTTTACAAAACAGTTGGAATTTACAGCATTCTAAAATTTTGATAATAATAATCTTATAAGTTCAGAAATATGCAATGATAAGATCACTGGCACGATTTTTTTTCTACTTTTCATGTCCACATAAAAGTGAACATCCTAAATGCCAAGAGGTTATCTGAATAAGAATAAAAAATCAAATTGCGCAATTTAATAGGATAAATTTATTTGATAATACAGCTTGACAAACAGGAATGTTTACAGGACTCGAAGAGCCAAACAAAGAAGTGTACAAAAGAAATATTTATTTGTTCCACTGTTTGTCAAAATGAAACCTCACCAGACAGGTGCCTACAGAAACTGCATCAAAAAAAAACTTTTAAACATTAATTACAGATAATTTACTTTTAAATTATAACTCAAGAAACTAAACAATAAAAATACACGAGCGATGCTCATAAAAAAGTTCTATGTAGAGCAGAGAACCTACCATATGTTACAATAAAAAAATACCACTTTTATTAAATACAAAAGTTGTAACATACTGTACAAATTTTGTGTATCTGACTTCATTCCAAAGTAAAATCTTGACAAACGCCTCGTTTTCACAATAAATAAAAAGAATCAACCTAAGAGAACATGCTCTAACCTCTTACACGGTACAATTATAGTTAAGATAAATTGCTTGCCCTAACGTGTTAAAATTCGTATATACCATCGAAATAACATAAAAAATGTCGACAAAAACACTGTTTTATTTTTTTTTAGTAATAGGAGCGTCAAATTGCAACATATGGTAAACACTGACAGTCCCAGTACGTAACAATKACAGAGTGATTGGGAAACACTTGCACTTAACGGTTGGCATTCTTTAACTGATTGGATAACCAATCGAGACCTTCGTACAAACCGTCACCGCTGGTCGCACAAGTCGCCTGAATGTACCAATTGCGGTTCCTCAGTGAGTGGAGGCCCAGTTTATCAGTAATTTCTGCCGCATTCATCGCATTCGGCAGGTCCTGTTTGTTGGCGAAAATTAGCAAAACAGCATCCCTGAGCTCATCTTCCGCCAACATGCGCATTAATTCGTCTTTCGCTTCACCGATACGTTCTCTATCATTGCTGTCTACTACAAAGATTAGGCCTTGCGTATTTTGGAAATAGTGCCGCCACAAGGGTCGGATTTTGTCTTGGCCACCGACATCCCACACTGTGAAGCTTATGTTTTTGTATTCTACAGTTTCGACGTTAAACCCTGCGGGGAAATAAAACAAATGTTGGCAGCACCCAAGGACGGTGAACTCATGACTCATAATACACCAAACAATCATAAAATTTTGCTACTGTTAATGTAAGGCCATGCAGTTATAAACAAACTTAAATTTAAGCACCTGTTTGATAAACAGTAGGTTGCAAAAGTGAAAAAAAAAATTTCACTTACCAATGGTAGGTATAGTAGTTACAATTTCACCTAATTTTAGTTTGTATAAAATCGTAGTTTTACCAGCAGCATCTAAACCAACCATTAATATCCTCATCTCCTTTTTGCCAAAAAGGCCTTTAAATAAATTTGAAAACATGTTCCCCATCTTGCTGGTTTTATGTTAACACCTGAAACAAGGACAATTCCACATCACAAAACGATACCCCATTAAAAAACAGGACTATTCAGCTACACGACAACTTATTATCACAAACGAAAAAAAGGCACTACAAGTCTGGCATACCCTTCTGGAAACAAAGTAAGGTTATTAATCTTTTACACAAAACTCTGTATATTGATCGCCAACAGCTAAACGCCTTATGCCACAACTACTTACAAAACTCTGCCGACAACTAGTTAGCTAGTGAAGCGTGGTAATTTATTAAGTACGATGCAGCTACAAGAAAATTCGAAATGCCGACTTGTCACCTTCAACCAACTCCCATGAAATACGTTAAAATGTTTGCCAAGAGCGCAATTCCAGTAAAATTCAACTATACGCTACGCTAAACGTATTTACGTCACAGGAAGCACATGTTTCAACGTACCTTTTTTGATAAAAACGCTAATATATCTAAAAAGAACTGTTAACAAATACACCAAAAATCCTACAACTTTCCTTATGTCAATATGGCGGATAGAAGAGATTCGTAGTTCATGCCACGTCTTGGGGAAGAAAATGATTCAATTGGCTCCCCTATGGCACGTGACTAAGCATTGCCAATCGCCACCAACCTAACCTAGTGTACACGTTGGAAGGTGCAATTAAAGTACTTAAAAACTTTGGAATTCCTGATATTTAATCGGATTACTATCTAGCTAATGTAGTGATGTACCCAGAATCGCCATTTATAGCGGAATTAATTCCGTATAAGCTATTTAATACCGATACTATTGATAGCAGCAAACAGGTACAAAATGTATTTTCTTATGCAAGGTTGTTCACCTGACTGGAGCATTTGTGTGTGCTTGATACGATGGCGCGCAATTTCAGATTCAAAATGAGGACTACGTGAAAACAACTTTGAAATGGTTGTGTACATCTCCAAGAATAACGACGTATCGCGTAAATACCTTAACACATTCCACAGGTGAAATTTTAGGACTTATAGAAAAATATCTAACTGTAAACAGACTAATAGTATCTCGCAATATAAAATGAATTAACAAGACACTATTTTAGAGTAAAAGTATCAACATTAAAATTGAAAAAGACTCTTACTTGGATGAAGTCATTGTGCTTCAACACAATGAATCACGGACCCTAAATTTAGAAAACATAAACAATGAAGTGATCGTAGATACAAACTGTGGAGCAGCGATTTTACGTGGTGCTAATATTTATGCACCTGGAGTGATGGCAATGACCAGTGGTAAATACAACAAACCAAATCTTTTTTTTAAAACCAGCCAGTTGTTTTTTAGGAACAAGAATTGGGGAGAAGGTAAAGATTTTTGCTGATTTAAGGCGGAAATGCAAGAAAGGCTTACAAAAGGAATTTATAGATCAAGGTAAAACCTTAATTGGGATTGGAATTGTAAAAATGAATCGCCATCAGCTGTATGGAGACAATATCCAGCCAACGTATGTGTAATTAGGTATTACAAATAAATAATCAGTACTTATTAATTTCTGTGAAGATTCATTGCTACAAACAGAATTAGATATATTATAGGTATACCTAAATAATAAAAATAAAAGAAATTTAAGGCTAGATCACACATTTTAATAACAGTATGATAGAGACAGTGAAGAAGCTCAATGCAAATTTTTTTAGCGGCATTGCAGTTGAGGTGGTGGAAAATATCTCGGGCTGTCCAGTAATTGGAACAGATATCCTTCCAACAGGATCCGCACTTTTACAAAATCTTCCTTCAATAACATGTGTTCATAATTTAAATCCATTAGAAGGTGAAACAGTACTGGACATGTGTGCAGCTCCAGGAAATAAGACAACACATATAGCAGCTTTGATGAAGAATAAGGTATAAAAAAGGTAAACTTCCAGGCTTTGATCTAATCTAGATTATAATCGCAGGGAATGTTAATTGCGGTTGACAAGAGTGCATCAAGGGTGGTCCAGTTGAAGCAAACTTGTGATGATTTTAAAGTAAATGTAAAAATAATGCAATGTGATTCCACCAAACTTTGGCCAGACGTTTTTCCTGAAGAAGTATTTGACAGAATATTGTTAGATGCCCCTTGCAGTGGTTTAGGTCAAAGGCCACAACTATGCAATAGCATTACGGCAAAAGTGTTGGATTCTTATGTACCACTACAGAGGAAACTATTTCAAAATGTAAGTCAAATACTTATTGACAATGTAAGTATCATAATGATATAAGCCATTACTTACTATAGCAATGAAAATTATGGGAAGCGGCAATGTAAATCTTGAAAATTTCGATATTAATGTAAACAAAATATAACTTCAATGCATCTATTATGTCAGCATCTGGTCAAATTAATATCTCTAATGTTGCAACTTTGCTTGTAGTAAACCTGCCCCGCACTAAACATATTTTGATGTTAAAAATTTATCACCACAATACTATGGTAAAGTGCTACAATAACATATGTCATTGTAATAGTATAGTAATATTTGCCATTATGTATTGATAGATGAATCTTATTTTAATGATATTGTAATGTGGTGGGTGTTTTTTCTGGTTATTATTAAGTTTTTAATGCTGTTGAAGTATTAAATTTATTTTTGTTCTTACTGTTGTATAGATTCCTTTATAAATCTAAAACTACTCTATATGATTATTGAAAAGCATTAATGAATTTGATATGAGATTCCTACTATCAAATGAACATTTGTTTGTGTATTGGCTAGTGTACAAAATAGAATATTTCAGTGTCCTGCACAAAATTAGCAAAAAATGTTTTTCTATAACTACTATTAAAAGTGGGTTTTTCATGCAACAATGTTGTTATGGAAACTTGATGTTTTATGCAGAGTCCATGACGAATCCCGGAATGTCGAACCAAGGAAATCGTCGAACCACCGAACATTCTGTTTGTACGCGGCTGATGAACTCGGGAAAGTCGAACCAGAGAAAAGATTAAACCTGTGGTACCTACACCTATTTTAGTAAATTATATGCAACCAAATATGCAATAGTGCATAGTAAGAGTGTTATATACACATGTGCAGAAGATATAATAAAATATGAAGACTTGACTTAGTAAATAATAGTGTAGTTAATATACTTACCGAAAAAATGTAGGTTGTATAGAATAACTAATCATGCCTAAAAGCTCATTATAATTATATTATGCAGAATTTTTTTATTGACAATTAGGGTCAAAACTGTAATTATACATACAACATAACATAATATATAAATCATTGTAGAATGCATGCAGAAAGGAACAGGTCTGCCTTTTGTATTTTATCAATATTTTAAAACGCTCTCTATAATTATTCAGAATAATAATACAAAATACTTCTTACTTACCTCTCATTTTATCGGAAATATAGGTATTTGCTTCTAAGTTAATTAACTTATTTTATTCTAAATGGGACGAACTATCATCAAATTATAGCAAAAATCTAAAGCAATAGAGATATATTATGCTTGAATTTTTAAAGCCAAGTTAAAGATGATGAAAATACTATCAGCAATTTTATTGTATAAGGCAACAAACGGCATCTTAACTACACAAAAATTAATGCACTTAATGTAAAATTGCAAGCTTCTAAAATGGAAAGCAATGAAAAAAAAGTTTTCATGAAGTTTGTCACACGTTCTTACAAGCACCACGTAACCTTTACAGTTGTTGCACAAATTGTTTATGTAAGTAAATATTATAACAATCTCACAGCATTAAAAAATCGTACGAACTGACACGATATAATAATTTTAGATACAGCATAGTATTTCATAACATTTATTTATGTACGGTACGAAGAATCGAAAGAATATAAACACAATAATATGGTGGTATTTATGATTGCAGACACAGTTGTAAGCACGGGTGCATAAGCTAGACATTGATTCGTACAACAGTTGAGATACCGCTGGTATGTAACTAAATTCACTTCTTTCCACGATTTGACGTTTCCTGCGTTCGTCGGTGCCGGTTTCGCTAGTTCGTAATTCCTTGGTTCGACATTCCGGGATTCGTGAGGATACCTTTATGCATACCTCCAAACTCAAAAGAAAAGTGACGTTTCTGTGTGAAAAGTGACAGACCTACGTGAAAAGAAACAACAGTAAACTTTGACATAATTTAGTTGGCAAAATTTCGCTAAATAATTGCTAGTTGACCTATCAGTATCGCTGGTTATCAATGTTTGTTCGCTTGCAGCTTGTAGGTATAATTATTTATTACCTTTACAAAAATAAATTAAATTGTGTTTTAGCGATTATTGTGTTTAATAATAAGAGTTGAAGAATTTTCTAGTAGCCCACGAGAAATAAAACAGCAAGCAGAATTGGCAGTTGGTAATCTGCTGCCTACAACCTCAAAAAAAAACAAAAACACAAATTTATGTTGTGGAGGCAAATAAAAATAAATCCAGAAGCACCAAATGAAATATTCTTATTCACAAAAGTAATTTTTAATGCTGGCTTTATATTTATTATTTTTTGTTTCTAATTATAATTAACAACTCAGCCTGCGGCCTTGTGGGCAACTCGATCGTTCGCATGAAAAGACTACTTTTCAACACTTGTAAAACAAAAAACTATTGCTAATGCATTCCATATTAGTTATAATAAAATCTTGCAAAAACACCTTGACAACACAGTAAGATGACTTTTTTGCACTGTCTAACTCTAATGTATTTAGCCTTAAACAAACATCATTGTAGAAATTGATCTTAAAAGGACTTTTTGAATTCATTAATTCTTTCTTTATTTTGTATTACTGTTAAAAAAAAAGTTTCAGAAGTAAAAACTTATGAACAGAAGCTAGAGGGCTTCCTACCGTTACAAAAAAAAATACCTAAAAAATATATCCATGATTAAGCTGGATGACAAACAAAAATACAACTTATAACTCTAATTAAGCAGAAAAAATTCGAAATCTTTAATTCGTCAGTAAAAAGATGGATTTTGCTAATTCATCAACCAACTTTGAGCCAAGAATTCTTAAAAATATTGAAAATGCTTTACATTACACTTATTTTAAAGCACTTTATGATCTGTACCATTGATTTCATTTAATAAATTTGTAACTGAATCTATTGAGCATATAGATACAGTTCTTGTCAATTGCTAAACTATTTTAATTTGAAGGTAATTCAAGCAATCAATACAGATACATTAAATGAAAATTTTGATAAACACCATTAAGTGGACAAACATTCTAAGCAGGATTTGCCGTTATTTTTTTTAATTCAGTTTATCTAAAGAATAGGATTTGTTTTCCTGCAAGAATAGTATAATTTTTTTTTCTGGTTTTTGGTTTAGATTTTAATTGTTTTTATATGTATTAAAACACAATCAGCATGTAAAAAATATTGCTAGGTTCGTGCCATTTGTGATTCCAGCATTTTCAAAGAAATTTATGAGCACTATTTAGAGCATCCTAGTAGTGTAGAACTAACACAATCCACACAGGTTTGCCTATCATAACTGTCAACACAAATGAGAGATTGATCAAAATCATTATTAAGGTATCCAGATTTTTGTTTTGCAGAAGCTGGATATTCATTAGTCACAGCTGCTGTAGAAAAGGATTAGGTGGTATATTGCTACATATCAACAGTCCAAAATGTTACTAAGGAATAAATCAGAATAATTTTTCTAATAAACACAGTACATAGTGTACAAAGATAAAGTACATCAAACTCTTTAGCTTACCCTTACCAAATTTAACTTCTTAAATGCAATGGGATGTGCCGCCCAACTGTTGTAAATCGTTCAGGTTCTTACATGCTGGATTGAGGGTGAGGAGGTTTATACTACAGATGTTCTATATATGAGTAGACTTAAAACAAAAAGGTTAGTGATTTAATTTTAATACAAATTGTTTATTATTAAATACATAGAAATAAAATAAAGTCAACATTAAAATAAATAGTTAAGAATTAATTGTAACCCTCATTGTTCTCCATTTCATCATCACTATCACATGGAGCATGATTAATAGCACTACAAAGCTTTTGCGATAAAAAAATTTTTTTCTATCACATATTGCACACATTTTGTCCACAATTTTGCTCCAATCTCTCCCGTTTCAGCTTTAGTCATCTCAATTTTTCCTTCTGAAAATTTTGGATTGGTGTTGTTCTTTCGAAGATTACGTTTTAATGTTCCCCAGAGCATTTCTATCAAATTAAAGACGTGATGGTATGGTGGTGTCCTCAAGATTGTGTATTTGGCCATGGTTGCCATTTCTACTTTTTTTTTTTTCAAAATTAAATGTTCTCACGATTTCTAAGAGTTCTTTTTTGTGTAAAACTCTTTAAAAAACTGCTGCAAATTGAATCAATACTTCCACATCCAATTGTCAAAATGACATTTACGTTCTTATTTCTTATACTATACGATTAGTAATCAGCTTTTAAGCAATTTTTTTCTCTACACATTTTTTCTAAGACAAACAGTCTTCGTGATATTAGCAAGAATATATAAATGTTTAAAATCTGTCTTTTCCAAATAACTCGAAAATTATTAACTTAACAAAAAAATTACAAGAGTGCTTTCCGACCAGAAATTTTATTTTCTATATAATACCAAAATTTAAAAAAAAATCGTTTGAGCAGGGTCCAAAATAGGTTTTTTAGCTATATTTCGAAAATGTCAAAATTTTTGATAAATTTTCTAAGACACTTTTTGTGAGAAATTTTATTTACTATCTGATGGTATTCTTATTTTTTAAATATATTAAATATATTCGGAGATATTTAGGAAAAACCGTTTTCTTTAAGTGACGCTTTTTTGCTAATATATTCTAAGCAGTTTGCTGCACTGAAAATTTATAAGAGCTAATAATACTCGCAGATATACTACTAATCACATACTAAAACGAAAAAAAAATAAAAAAATAAAAATTTGCAAAAAGGGCAGTTACCTCCCAATTTCGCCTCGTTCCCGGTATCCTACTTACCCCACAAACAATAGGTCGCTTTGGGTAGTTGAGATTTATAAGTTTGTCTAATTTCAAGTTCACATATTAAGTCTTTCGAAAGTTATCGTGTCCACAAACAATACCACAGGCACACAGACAAGAATCAAATTTTGTTTTTTTGCGTTTTCGGCCATTTTAAAGCGAATGTGCAAATAAAAATTTTTGAAAATTTTTTTCGCGATACAATACTTCCCATCTGTTGGATGTGGAAGTAAAATGTCCTGTTCGTACAAACACTCCATGATTTCGCACTTTTTTGAAGCGGTTGCGGGTATCTCATTACTCAATATCGAATGATAACTGGCATTGTCTAAAACAATTACACTGTTATGCATTACATTTGGTAAAAAGCCCTCTTTCAACCCCTTTTGGAACAATTCACCTGTCATGTCTTCGTGGTAATCCAGTTTACAATGCTTTGTTTGTTTGGCAGATAGTAATAAAGTACCAGTAATCCAACCATTTGCCGATCCGACTTTTAAAATTATAATTCTTTTGCCTCGTATTGGTGGAACATTCAAAAGGCATTGGTTGGATTTGTCTGTCAAACTATTTTTACAGCATCGTGTGTGTCAAACCATGTTTTATCAATGTAGTAATTTGTTTTATTCTCCTCATGGTTAAACATTAGTACCGATATTCCCTTATTCTAGGTGATTCCATTATCACTTGCCTCTTGTTAAGCGTTTGCCATAGAAAAACAACTTCCTTCAAAAATTTTCTTAATGTTTCATGCTAACATTGCGAACAGCTGATAAGATCATCGTCATTCATTTTTGAGCCATACAAGCTAGCTATAGTAGCTACAAGATTCTTTTCAAACATTTCATGTTCATTTCATTCTTACTAAAAGAGCATGCTTATCGACCTTCAATGTCCTTAACTCGTTTGCGCCGTTCCTTACTTTTTGTTCTTAAACTCCCTGGTAAACTATTCCCCAAACAGTGCTGTATGATATGCCCGTCTCTAGTGACGTTTTCTTGATTGCTCTTCTTTTTTCATGTTTTTCAAGTAGATGTAAAGTAAACATTTAAAACAAATGGCAGGTAAATGAACACAGAAACTGCGGTGTTCAACATTTTCACTATCACTCACATCATCAATTTTTATCATTCGTCTTCTTGATTATTATCAAAAGGCCTCCAAAAATCCATATTGCAAAGAATCATCACAAAATAAACTGTAGGTATGTAAAATAACTAACAAAAAAGTAGTCAGATGCTTACAGTTCTCTACTAACTGATTCCACAGGTCACAATTGCTTCCTTAAATTATTAAACACTTAATATAAATAGTAATTTTGTGTTTCCTAAATTATACCTGTCTGAGTTCGGTCCAGATGTTGAAAGCAGCCGCCTGTTTACAATGTTTACCTTTTCACAGAATTTACGCACCACATTATTTCATTGTATTGTTAAATTAATGATGGATCATTGCGAGGATAAATCAATAAAATCGAGTTTTCATTTGGTATACTATACTAACAAAACACATAATTAGAATAAAAGAGAAAAGATGTGAATGTAAGCTGAACCTGAATTACTTATATTGAAAATTTAATTATGACCTTTATATATAATATTTTAGTGTAATTATTTGTTTGAAGAAATGGAGCTTCAATACAGGAAGTAAAAGTTTTCCTACGTTCTCTTAAGTCTTTTTTATTCCATAATTGTAACATTCAAGCAATAAATGCCAACAAAACTGTATGAGTAGGCATTTTTGTTTAAAAGGCCATTTTATTTCAGGCTGTACCTTTGCTGAAGCCAAACGGAACTTTAGTATACAGCACGTGCACAATAAACACAGCCGAAAATGAGGGCATCGTTGCCTGGGCACTGGAAACCTTCAGCTGCTTAAACTTGATTCCTTGTCACCCCCATTTGGGCAGCAGTGGTTTGCAGCAAAGCCCACTTAAGCCTGAGCACAGAAGAATGGTACAAAGGTTTGGGCCAGAGTCAAAAATAGATAGTATAGGATTTTTTATTGCTCGATTTATAAAAAAATAGGAATTAAATATTACACTCCTTCTGAGTAGAATTTTTCATTTGGTGTTCCTACCCCTGTTAACACCACTTGCATGGGATAATATGATGTTATAGTGTGTACTTTTATCGTCTCATGGTAGTTAATCATGTCACTGTAAATTCTGTTGTTAGTTTTTTAACCAAATCAAAAGATACGTCTTACGTTGGTAGGAAGTGGATGATAATGGGCAATTCTTGTATGTGAACGCCCAGAGCTGGAGGTATTGTACCCTTTGTTGGTTCAATTATGAAGTTTTGGGTTTCATAGTCTTCTGTGATTATTTCAAAATCAACGGGTATAGCTGAAAAGCAATATGATTAGCTCATTTTAGAAGCAGTGGTGAATTTATCTACTAAAACGTAAAACTTCAACATACTATGATTTTCATAAAAGAACTTCAAAGGTAAAATTAACACAAATTACAAAAGCAGATTGTAAAATTAGTATATTAAAGTGTATGTTAATATTTTTATTATAATTATTTTTATATGTCTGTTACCCTTAAGTCTGCACTTATTATCTAACAGATTACATGAAAAAAATTGTTCTATTTTTAAATCTGCAATGTCCACAGCTCTGTTATCTTATGTATTGCAAGCAGGATTGGTCGATGATAATGTACACCCAATATGACAGATAAACGACTAAAAATATGGCAGTTGTTTGGAGATTTATTTGACAAGTTACCTGACAGACCATTAATAACTTGAGTTAACATGACAAATGTGGCAAGAAAGTATCTGTATCGACATGACCAAACCTTCAAAGAGGATGCGTGTTGAAACATATTCTTAATAAGTTTAATGAAGAACGAAATGCTACTGGTGATATTGAATATGTATTATGAATCCAATCCAATCTAACCATGACAGCAGCTTCAAACAATCAGAAGACAGTGGTGATAAACTGCATTACCATCAACATTTTGAACAACACAGGACATCATATAATTGTAAAAGTGCCATTTTTTAAAAATAGTGCTCAAAGACTTGCAACTGATGCAAATCCTTTGTCAGTATGCCAGCTGCTGTTAAAAGAGTAAAGTAGAAATTTCCAAAGAATTTTTACCCGTCAGAAAAAAAATTAGGAGTACATAGTACGCATTTAATATCTGCTGCAAAAATAAAGCTACATTTTAATTTCATCAATGCACAATACAATTGCCAGTGCATTCTATAAATACGGCTCTTTAGAATTTTTTATGTATTAATATTTACATATCCATCACCACATGCAAAACCCCAAAATTTTGAGTAACATTTAAATAAATCAGATACAAAAAGAGGCTAGAAAACGAAACTTTGCAATGATGCTAGTGAATCACAGGAAACCACTTTCATAAACTAGGAAGCAATGTGTTAATGTCTTAAATAAATAACTATGTTTCCTGCATAGATTTCTTACATGGGCTTCTATGTCATAAGCATAGTCTCGTTTTGTAGCTTCTGTTTGGCACKCAAYCTTTATAATAGAATAATTTAAGTTCTACTAGAAGTTTTGCCATTTCGTTTGCTCCAGTAAATTTTCATAAACAATGTGAGTACATCTAAAACAACTATTTATCTGCATTTTGTCTGTCACACTCCAAGCTCCAATAGGCTCTTTGGATAGGTCTTGGCCTAACGCCGACTTTTTTTTGCTTCCTATAAGAAATATATCTTCTATCCTTAAAGTGAAATTAAATACATATGATACAAGGAAAATGTGCTAAAGTCTCCTTCGTAGAAAGGGCTTTTTTAATCTTACTGTAAATAAATAAATAATAGTTAAATATAACTGAAGTGGTTTTACAATATTAAACATTTATTTTGTGTTCTTTGATTTTAGTATTTAAATGTCTAGATGTTTGACCTATACATATATTATACTGATTCACAATTGTTACCTTTTGATAAATAAACCCCAGATAAATTTTAGTTTAAGCTTTAAGTCAGGCGGGTAGGAACAAACAGGAATATTTTTAATCTGAGAGTAATTTTTTTATAAGATCTATATAAGGAATAACACAAGATTTAATAATAGGTAGAGATATCATCTTGAACATTTCTTCAGTCAACCACTTGCTGGTTCTAACTGTAGAATTAGAGATTGTTTTACTAAAGGAAACCAAATTTCTACCAAATGCAGAAATTCAAATCAACTAGGTACGAGTTAGATAGTAAAACTCAATTTTTAAGCATTTTTGTTTAATAAAGTAGGATAGAATATTTTTTAATTATGTTCTTTAATACCAAAATTAAATTTAGCTGTTTTATATTAATGATAGGAATTAAAAGCTAGAAGTCTGAGTAGCTATATTCCCAAATTACCTAGTATTTATACCTATAAGTAATGAACTATTGCCAATTGGAGTTCTTTAAGTCACTGACATACTTGCTCACCGATTATCAAAATTCTAAGGTACTTCTAGCAGACACATAAATTTCAAATTTTGCATTCAGTGTTCAATTAACAAAGGAAAGCAAAAGTGAAACATTCTGAAATTTCAGTCCCGTTTTCTAAATTTTGGCCCTGTTTTCTTTGCAGTTTCACAATTATAAATCTATCTGTCCATATGATACAAGTCACGAATAATTTTACAAACTGGATAAGTTTGTAATCGTATATATGTAGTCTGTATCTATGCTACCTAGATAGATATTCATCAGGTTAGGATAGGATATGTATCACAAACTACTTTTATCCATTTTCACAACTTTTTTTAGCACTTGAAAAACAGTATAAAACATTTCCTTAGTGTAAATCTGGAATTTTATACTTTTTCGGGATCATTATATATTTAAAATTAAAATATAATGAACATTTTATAAAGGATTGGTGCATTTTCAAATATGCTTAAAAAACTCATGTGCACATGAGAATTATATATTGCACTTCTAAAAGAACAATGACTCAAGTGCAAATTTATACATACCAAACTCATTTTTCAATATGATGAAGTTCTTTTTGGCATTTCCTATATATACATTTCCAAAATTAATTGACTGCGGGGAAACGTTCAACTCAGGATAAATCAAAACTAGTTCCAAAGGTATTGTTTGCTGTTGAACTTGATTCTGATGTATGTTTAAATGTCGACATATCTTTATTCTACTGTTATGTTCTTCAACCGTTTCCATTCCCATTATTGCTAAGTTGGGATTATGCAACAATCTGCTATGTCTTAAAACCATGTCAGCCGTAATAGTACACCTTACAATTACCTAAAACAATCAAAATTTACATCATGCTTCAAAAAGTAACTTCATGAATACTTCGACACAGCCCCCTCCGTCTACAACAACCACATCAGAGGTGTCCTTTTGGCTTCCAACAGTTTGCATACTGATTACTTCAAACGGTTCATTTACATGCATTGAAAGAATTCCGTTTGTAGAAGAGGCATTTTTGAATATCAGTCTCATATATCGAATAACATCCTTCTCACGTACTATTGTGTTAGCAAACTCAGAGATTTTCAAGTCACCTCGAACATGCTCAATTTTAATTGTTGGCATCTCAAGTTTCAAGGACAATCTCACTTTAGTTGGTTCTAGTTCTGGTGCAGTGGGTCTCACGAGATAATTCTGTTGCATTCTAGAAATGTATTAAAGGCCCTAAGACTGTTACATAAAATTACTGTTAGTGTAAAATGTACATATAATAATAATGGTTGACTATAGAGAAATTTCTTATTACAGTAAACATACTTATACCCAAGAAATGAAAACAACTGACATTTTTTTTCTCCACACACTCACAAAAATAGACACATACATAAACACACTCCAAACAGAAACAGAAGTATAAGTTTATAAATAAAGAAGTAAATTGAAACGAATAGCAGTAAGAGCAGTAAGTAAACAAAAATAATTATTGCCGTGTTCAAAATTATTCACAATTTCGTAACTATTACAATAAAGGTATTATAAATCAGTTTAGAAAACGGTTTTCTTGACTGGTTTCAGTAGAATAGAATAGACTCCATTAAAATAAAATACATGATTCAAGATAAAAAGACATTTAAATGGAGACAAAGTTTAATAATCTGAAAAAGTAATGAATTATCTTCAGTGGTTTGCTTAAAAATGACGATACAAAGAAAATGAGCTAAAGTCTCTTTTCCCAAAAAGGAAGACAACTTTCAAATCACTAATAACAAATACTTTACTTTTACAATACCAGAGACTTTAGTAAGTACCCTGTGACATTTCATCAGCGCCTCTGTCAGCTTGATACGACACTTCTACAGCTGTCACACAGACAAACAATTAAAATGATAAAAGAATAAAAGTGCTGTATATTACGGCTGAATATTTGTAGAATACAGTAATGCATTTGAGTATTCATTATTATTGTTAAGCTCACTTAAGTCTGATAAGTTTACTGTACGGAAAAAGAAGCGTATGGTTTTGATAATCTAGTTAGGTCTAGAACCAATACGCTTTATTAATAAAGTAGCGTGGTAAAGACCTTAGCGTGTAAGAGATCTATCATCTTGCTTAAATGGACCCTGTTATTACTGAATTGTTGTTATTTCTACTCCTAACGTTATTCTTGCATTTTATATCAACTTTCTTGCTTATATTTGTCTTTCATTATCATCTAGAATGCCGTTTGAAGCAATCCATTGAAACGCTAATTCTGTATCCAACTGTTCCAATAGCGCTGTCACCAAAAAAACAATGTAAATCTCGAATGGTAATACTAACAATATCAATCACTAAAAGATTTGGAAGATGTAAAAGAGCATTTGTACAATGCTCACAACGATGTACATTCTGTCAACATAAGGTCAAGACACAAAAAACTGTTCTACTTCAAAGGTCTTTTTTGTATTGTGTGTAAAAATTTTACAATTCGATTACGTCTGAAAGAGGTGCTTTCAATAAATTTATTTTTGGTTGTCTGTTTGTTGTCCTACAGGCTTAATTTCAAACTAGTTCTGATACTGTTTATTCATTGGGTATATTATTTATTTCTTTTCTCATAATTGGTAATTTTTATATCAAAATTAAGTGAAAGAACAGATAAAAGCATATTCTTTGCTTTACACCTGAGCTTCACCTCGTGATTTCTTTGTCTTTCTTTCTCCAGTTACAATTATTTTTTCATATTTTTTTTGTATTAGGTACTCTTCAAGTTTTTCATTATCATTAGTTTTTTATTATATTTTTCCTTTTTTGTGTAGAACACATTCTAGTTTATAGTTATAATCTATGTAGGCAAATTGAAAAAAAAATAATAAACTACTTTATTATTTTTTATATTATTATTATTACAAAATTCTTTTATCAAGCATTAGAACCTATAGTCAATTTGAGAAAGTTGGTATGAACATTGGCTACATAAAGATTAAGAATGATGCATTTAAATAACATTATATGTACTGACCAAGGTCATTTTATGAATTGTCGTATGTCCAACAGAAATAATAAGCATGCTTGGTAAATTGAAAATCCAAAATTAAGTAGGCTAATTCAAAATCAAGTCAGGTTTGACTTAAATATTTGGCTACAAATAATAGAATAGTAATTTTTGTATTAAGTGCGCGAAATGAGTGTTTTTTTAATGGCGCCTGAGAATGTTATTTTAGTCGAGACCGCCAGGTCGAGACCTAAAAGACATTCGAAGGCGCCATTAAAACATGAATTTCGCCACGAAATACAAACATCGTTTTTTCTACAGCCTCCAGATGAAGAAAAAAGTAACAGAAATTAGTTGGAACAAAATGGTCTGATAAATCGAGTTGCTTGCATGGTTACGATGATAAATAAAAGTGATAGTTGCGAAAAATTTGTCGAGTTGCCTGCACAGTTAAAAAATATTATTTTTTCACTGTAAAACCGTGAAAAAATAATATTTTTTCACAGTCAAAAAACGTCAAACTTCGCGCATAGGTAACCATGCATAAATGTCACGATTTTTTGACGGCTGTAGAAAATAGTAATTTTTCTACAGCCGTCAAAAAATCGTGACATTTATGCATGGTTACCTATGCGCGAAGTTTGACGTTTTTTCACTGTGAAAAAATATTATTTTTTCACGGTCTCACAGTGAAAAAATAATATTTTTTAACTGTGCAGGCAACTCGATACCTATTGTGACAAATTTTTCGCAACTATCACTTTTATTTATCATCGTAACCATGCAAGCAACTCGATTTATCAGACCATTTTGTTCCAACTAATTTCTGTTACTTTTTTCTTCATCTGGAGGCTGTAGAAAAAACGATGTTTGTATTTCGTGGCGAAATTCATGTTTTAATGGCGCCTTCGAATGTCTTTTAGGTCTCGACCTGGCGGTCTCGACTAAAATAACATTCTCAGGCGCCATTAAAAAAACACTCATTTCGCGCACTTAATACAAAAATTACTATTTTGTATTAAGTGCGCGAAATGAGTGTTTTTTTAATGGCGCCTGAGAATGTTATTTTAGTCGAGACCGCCAGGTCGAGACCTAAAAGACATTCGAAGGCGCCATTAAAACATGAATTTCGCCACGAAATACAAACATCGTTTTTTCTACAGCCTCCAGATGAAGAAAAAAGTAACAGAAATTAGTTGGAACAAAATGGTCTGATAAATCGAGTTGCTTGCATGGTTACGATGATAAATAAAAGTGATAGTTGCGAAAAATTTGTCACAATAGGTATCGAGTTGCCTGCACAGTTAAAAAATATTATTTTTTCACTGTGAGACCGTGAAAAAATAATATTTTTTCACAGTGAAAAAACGTCAAACTTCGCGCATAGGTAACCATGCATAAATGTCACGATTTTTTGACGGCTGTAGAAAAAATAAAATTTTCTACAATTTTTTTATGAGCAAACATAAAAGCGAAATGTTACTTAGATTTATTAAAATCTCATCTTGAACAATATTTAGATGAGAACCATTGTTATGGTTTCAACACGATGACACAGCTTCAATAATTGCAGAAAAGCTACCAAATTTCTTACTGCAGAGAATATGTTGCATTTTCTGCAAGGTTCCCTCATTTGACAACAATGGACTTTTTTGTGGAATGCAGTATAAAATAAAGTATTTATTGATGCTATACTTTAATCGCTATTGCAAATTACGTGTTTAAATTAGTTTATTGTATTTCGTTATTTGCTTTCATTTCAGTTGATTACATTTATTTAATGCTATTTTCCATTAATTATCATTTTCCAAGAATCGTACATTCATTGAAGACTTTTTGTTTATGAATAAGAAATTTTTAACGTATCACCTTTTTCTTCAATAGTATAATTTATTTTGGCTAAAGTTATTTTTAACAATGCAGATTCAAATACAACAGCAGTAATCAGTTGTTAGAAACAATATTTTGTTGCATGTTTTTTTAGACAACTTGATTATTTTGTTGTTTAAGCCGACCTGATTAACAACAAAATATTTTTTTTAATTTTCTATTATATTTTTATAAATTATGTAATTAAGTAACTTATCAATGAAATTGTCTTAAAAAGCTTTATCTGCGTATGTTAAAATCCAATATGGTGTCGATATGAAAATTGTAGTTGGCCATGAATAACAAAAACGCCCCAGAAACAAAAGATGAACCCCATTTGATACAGCATAAAAAGTTATGAGCAATTTTCCAAAATGCCGTTTTTCCTTTTTTTTATTTTTAAGCAAACCATTAAATTCATTATCTTTTTCAGATTATTAAAGATAACCAAAATAAGCAACTTTGCCCCTACTTAACTTTTTTAGCATGTCTTAACATTTCTGAGATCCCAATGGTGAGCTTCAAATTTATTACATCCTGTATGTTTATTTTTTAAATCCTTACCTATTTTTTTCATTAACATAGATGTATCCTACAAGTAATGCTTCGACTTCTGTTGAATCAAACTGCACACTGAAAATTTTGGGAGAGAATGTTATGGACATTGTGGCTGTTGACATGGCATTGATTTCCAGTTGAAGAGGTTCAATCTAAAAACAGCACAAGATTTTATAAGTTGCACATGACAATTATCTAAAAAATACAGAACTTGAAATATGTCATTTCCTATTTCTTTACCATAAAATTCATCAGAAATAAAAAGGCTTTTATGTTCATCCTCATCACTGTCTCCAGATACATGCACATCAAAAATCAAATTAAAGGGTTGTTGCATATCTTTCGATTGTAAAAACACATGCCAAACTATCGATACTGGTGCAGCAGAGCTATTTGTTACTTTTAGTTTTCTCTGTAACGGATCGGCTTTATATGGTATATTGCCAAATCTGAAATTAATAGAATTCAAATAAATTAGAGCTCAAACTAATGTTCTTTTATATTCTTATTTTAATTTATAGGCCACACCTTAATATGGGGTCTTTATTTAATGAGCTTGGAGCAATGGGATATTCCAATGGAAGGCCAACCACTTCTATGAACATGGAAAAGCAAAATGGTGTAATATCATTAATTTCCACCACCACTTCTTCAACATAAATTCCCCAAGTGGTAGCAAAGATCCATATGTCTACCTCAATAGTATCGTGTGCGATAATTTTACCATAACACGGATTAGTGTGTATTCCAATTCCTACTTCCGGTATAACGGTTTTTTCCCAGAGACCTCAAATTCATTGCAAGCTTAGTTCAGTCCTTAATTTATAAAATAGCATGTTATACTCATTTTTTTATATCCCATGTCGACCAATACTTCTTGTAAAATATCTCTCTTCGCATGCACAGCTTCAAAGTTTGTTAATTCCACAGAAAATGAACTAACCATAGGTGTCATATTTTGAATGTAAAATGTTTTTTTAATGGCTGAACAAATTATATTTACTTGTATGTTAACAAACGTGCAATTAACAACACTCACGTTTTCTGAGAGGTACATTACGTACTTCTATACAAGTTTCCTCTATTGCTATATCAGAATCAAAGTAAGATCTTAGGGGCTTCCTTTGATCTTCTTCACTTGATAGCTGATAGTCTTTCAGTTCAGTTGATGTTGCATCATAAGGAGTGTTTTCCCCAACAAACTCTGCAATTCTAACTGGGAATGCTGCCAGGGAGTTATGTGGTACATAACAGTAGTCTGTACCATTTCCTTTGTTCAATTGATGGTTCGACGGCTCAGACGCAGATCCTTTTTGATAGAGCACATGTATATCATTTGGTTTCTCTTCCTAAAATGTCTGACTAAAGTGTTTAAACTTCTTTAAGTGTCTAACACAGTATCTATTTTTGTTATGCTTTAATTTCTACCAATGTTTAAATAAGTTCAGTGTATGTTTAAGAAACTGTTGGTTAACCTTGAATGCAAAAAATTAACTTGTTACCATGGGCGCAGCTACAGGGGCTAAGCCCCCCTAAAGGTATTTCTCAAGGTTTAAATATAATAGTTTATTTATATACAGGGTGGGCCAAGTGAACATATTTCCTCCATAACTCCACAACTATTGAAATTATTAAAAACTTTTTTTATATAAAAGTGATCCAGGTTTATATGCTGCGTCATATTGTGAAAATATTTTTGAAAACGGGTCACTTCCAGTTATATCGAAAACGCATACCAACTTCTTTATTTTAAATAGAACACCCCATACATTTTTGTATTCCTTGTTGAATTCTAAAGTCATTTTGTATATACCATACCTCAAAAATGTATAGTTTTCGAGAAAATAAGCGCTAAAGCAAAAAAATCGTTGTTTGGAGTGCTCTCCGCCATTTTAAATATCTTCCAAAATAAGACACCTAGAATACTGCCACATGAGTTAAGAAAATAGCCTATCATTTACGGCTTCAAGCAGGTTTATTACTTTTAAATTGAAATTGATACATTGGTTGCCATATGAAATATTTCAAACTGCGATAAGTCAATTTTTTAAATGGAACATGCAACTTTTTTTTTTACACCATCGGATGTAAAATTAAATTGTCTTTAATTTGATTTCATGTTGTCTGCATCTATTACTAACAGTTCTGCCACAATTTGCGTTTTTCTGATTTTTTAGATTAAAATCGCTTTTATCAGATATGCCTTGACGAGTGATTGTTTTGTTCACGTCAGAAAGAAAAATCACAGTTTAATAATCCACGTGAATTAAATTTGATCTGTCTATTGCAAATACAAGTTAAAATCATGGCTTTTACATGAGCAGAATTGACCGATATGATTTTTGTGCTGGGAAAATGCAAGAGAAATTCCTTGTTGGCGTCAAGAGTACCATAGTCAGCTAAATCAAGAACTGCAAGGGCAAGCCTTTGAAAAAAGACGCGAGTTTTGTCAGTGGGCTCTAGACAAACTGATTGCAGATGAGCATTTCTTCTCAAAAGTGTTGTTGTAAACTGTGATTTTTCTTTCTGACGTGAACAAAACAATCACTCGTCAAGGCGTATCTGATAAAAGCGATTTTAATCTAAAAAATCAGAAAAACGCAAATTGTTGGAAAACTGTTAGTAATAGATACAGACAACCTGATATCAAATTAAAGATAATTTAATTTTGCATCCGATGGTGTAAAAAAAGTTGCATGTTCCATTAAAAAAATTGACTTATCGCAGTTTGAAATATTTCATAAGGCAACTGATGAATTAAATGGAATTTAAAAGTAATAAACCTGCTTGAAGACTTAAATGAGAGGTCATTTTTTAACTTATGTGGCACGAAAACCGCAGTGTTCTAGGTGTCTTATTTTAGAAGATATTTAAAATGGTGGTAGCGCTGCAAACGACGATTTCTTGCTTTAGCGCTTATTTTCTCGAAAACTGTACATTTTAGAGGTATGGTATGTTATACAAAATGACCTTAGAATTCAACAAGAAATACAAAAATGTAAAAATATATGAGATATTCTATTTAAAATAAGGAAGTTGGTGTGCGTTTCTGMCATAACCGMAAGTGAATCGTTTTCAAAAATATTTTTAKAATATGSAGCATATAAACCTGGATTACTTTTATATAAAAAGTTTTTCATATTTTCAATTGTTGMGGAGTTATGGAACAAATACATTCTCTTGGCCCACCATGTACATGTATATTGACTTTAAATTTTTATGAAATACAGTAAAACTGCTATCACCAAAGCTGCCTCCACTGAGAAGGTCGACGTCAATATTTAATGTTTTATTACCTATCGTAAATAATTATTATTATTTCTACCCGAGGAACTTAACCCCCCCCCCCCCTAAAATATTATGTTAGCTACCCCTATGCTTGTTTTCTTACTTACACTAAACATCAGCGTTTCATAATAAAAATCATCCACTATCTTTGGAGGCCACAAAACATTCAAATATCTGTCGTTGTCATCACAAGGAAGCAAAAATTTCACATTTATGTTGTCCACAGCACACATAACTGTGACAATTATAGGTTCGTCCATTCTTCCAACAAAGCAGGGTACATATATATTATCTAGGATTCCAGTTTGTTCAGCAGTTAATGTGACACTGACTTTCAAGACACTCTTTGGTTTTAATATTCCTCCAGCCGGATGGAACTGTATATTGACAAACTCTGCATGATCTCCTACTGGTCTTCCCCAGACAAAATATGCACTGATATTACTGACATTATGTAAGCACAGAACATAATAATTCTTAATGCCCAAGAATAATAAATTTGGAGGGCACAGAATGGGTGCAGTTGTAGATGGTGAATGTACAAGAACTTTTGGTTGGCACACTTCGTAAGTTACCAGTATTAATGAATTCATAGCTGTTACCGATGGGTGTGATGCCATCAGCAGAAGAAATGAGAACCATCTGTGATTTTCCTAAAAATAAATAATTGAGTACTAGTATGCATTAGGCAATATAATTTTTAATAACTGAAAAAAAAAACAAATTTATGAACGACCTCTTGACAACACTACTCCATTTATCCCAAACATTACTGGGAATTTCTAATGGTATTAATCCATGTAAGGGCGGAACATCCTTATCATTCAAGCAAGATCGGTACGTTTTAATGGCCATTCCTATTGGAGAATATACAAGTTTTTTGGTTTTAACTGTTCTCAAGTATGTCAAATTTCATTTTTGTAAACCATCCATAATCACTATTTTATAGCCGAACAGGTACATCCATTATCCAAGGATAAACTGTTCCTTTGCTAAGCATAGATTTTCTACTCTTTAAGCAACGTTTTTTGTAAACCCTCCTTCTCCAATATATGCATTACTGCAGGCTATTTTTTGTTTGAAGGCAAGACTGCTTATTTCCAATTTGACATCACTTAAATTAAAATTTTATGATTATTTTACTTTGTATCAGGCACTGACGATGGCTTTTAGTAGCTGAAAATGCTTTGCCTATTACATATTTGTAAATCAGGTGCATACAGTTTGACTTTGTGGAGTTATGCCTTTAGAAAAGTTATTATTTATTAATTCTTCTAGTTTGTTAAACACCTGATGAAGACTAAAACTAAAAATACAGTCGAAATGTAATTAAATATACAATTTTTTTTCAGGAACCAAACACCTACGAAAAGAAAATTCTTTCATTTTGATTTCTGTAAAGAGACACAAAACATATATGTAATGGACCAGAATTTAATGTGAGAAGAGTAACAAGTGTTTTTGACAATATCTTTTTGTAATTATTCACCAATAAAGATGGACTAAAGGGTAAACCTGACTTTCGTATAAAATTTTTATTATTGAAGCAGACAAAATTTTGATTTAAGACAAACTCCATTAACGAAACTAAATTATAAAAAATTGTAAAAATTGTTTGTTTTAAACTTTGGAGGAAAGGAAGAAAAGAAATCTTTCAATGAAAAAAAAAACAGGAATAAATCTTTTAAGATTTTTAAATGTTTGAGTTTGTGGGTCAAATGTAATGTATTTTTAATTGTAAGTGAATTTTCAAAGTCCAAAACTTCACGGAGAATCACATTCAAGTATTTTGTTCATTTGTAACATGAAGAATCTTTGTAACAAAACACAAGTTTAATGGMATAGACCATTAAGCCTWAATTTCATTCAAGCGTTTATAGTTTTTCATGCAATGATTGCAATTCAGTTTATGTCAGACAAACAGGTAGATCTTTTTAGATAATTATTAGAGGTAAAGAGCATTTGAAAAGTATAAAAATACAGATACTGCAACAACAAATTCTTCATTAGTTAACCATTTATACTTAAATAAACATACTGCCACGCTACACAATTTAAATTCGTTACAATGGTGAAATAAATTATTCAGAAATTTATAAAATTATTAATGAACATAATTTTACTATTCTAAATAACTTGTAATTTCAATTGTCGAGTACTAAATTATTTAATTGATCTAGGTATATTAATATTAAGTTTGTGTTGCTGGCATGTATGTAGGTTGCTTTTTAGTTTTAGGTCAAGTTTGCTTGTTTCTATCTTTTTGACAAACTTAAAAATGGTTGTAGTCTAGGCATTACTTTTTATTTTAATTTATTCTGGTACTATTGATGGCTTTTAGGTATCTGAAAGCCCTTCACGGTATCATTAATAAAGTGGGTAAAACTTTGAAAATATTTTTTTAAAAGACTTAATTATTATAATAAATCCACTTTGAGTAATGGCTAAGTTTTTAATTTTTAATTCATTACTTTCTTCAAAACTGGGTCCTTCAAAATTTTTTCCTTTACCTATTCATTCTCGTAGCATTATCTAAATTTTAAAAAATGTGATTAAAATATGTGCACATTATTACATGAAGAAAGAGTATTCAACAACAATCCAACCCAACCCTTTCGTACCAAAAAAGACCTTGCAGTAATTTCTTGTGATTCCGCATTTAACATGCTTTTTTGATTGTACAAAAAGATTCTTTGGTAATGGACGTAAATCGGTCTCAATAAGTGAATTAACCGTTATTTTTAATTGGCACATACATGAACATTGGTGTCTTTTTTAACTATGGGCACAACTGGTGTGCCCCATTTAACTAGAGATTACTGGAACCCACTAATCTTTGTATTTTTTTCTCTATTTTATCATTTCACATACCCTGTCATGTGAGATCTAACTATTCAACTTGACTATCAAAAAATTTTAGCCAAGTTGGTTTAAAGAAATCTATTAATAAGCAAGGAAAACCATGTGGATGTCGACAGAAGATTTCCTTAATGATATCACATGGGATATAGGTTGCACGTTCCTGTCCTGAGAGCATATAATAGTCCATGAAAGAACAACTTGTCAATTCAGTAACTGGAGCGAAAATATTAAATCAAGCTTTGGCACAATATGATTATCATGTTTTAGAACATGGTGTTCTTTTCAGAAAGTCAGAAATATGGTTCTAAACAAATGATTAGAATTTTTGAATCCAGAATCGCTAGATTTGTGTGGTAGAATCTGGATCATATAGCATTATAGACTTGACTTGATTTATATTGATTTGCAGGATGTTTATGGTGCAATATTATGATTTCAAATTAATATAGGGAAGTAAAAAATCCACGAGTGGATAAACGACAGGTGTTTTATGCAGTGAATAATAAAAAAACTTGTTGCATTTCATAGAAGATTCCTTTAGGTGTAAACTATGCATAAATATATCTACAATTATTGTCTACATTTATAGTTTATAATTTGTTTAATCAAATTAAATGTAGTCTAGCACCAAGAGATCAAAATATTTGCATGTTTTCATAAATCATGTTAATTAGAAATTAATTTTAGTGTTAAGAATATTTTGGTAGCATTTTTTTGCATTCCTATGAAAAGACTGTATTGAGTCTGATAACACTCATCTCAATTTCTTAATAATGAACAAAAAAAAACAGATATGCAAACTAAATTTGTCTATTTTGTTAGGTTTCTATATGAAAATATTAGTAAAAGGATACCTGTGCATGAACTTTGTAAATTACTTCTGCTTTATCTCCAAACTTTTCTAAAGTTCCTGATGTAACAGACATACAATCTCTGTCGATTTGTTGAAGCCGCTGCTTTAAAAAGTCATAAGTAAACTCAATAATTTTCCAGTTTACAGGTTCTTCGGAGTAGTTTATGACATAAAATGTTTTCTGGTCAGTTACCCCTTTCGGTAAATATCCAAAATTAAGTAAGCTTGCTGAAAATTCAATTTGAGGCTTATACACTCGACCAGCAACTCTGTATCGAATCTGTGAAAGACCATTGTTTATAAACAATCTGCAACAATATGATTACAGACACTAAAGGGTAAAAGTAATGGTACAATAATTACATTAATGTTTCATCTACATCTTCATAGGTGTGTGGCATAATTGTTACTGTGCACACAAACAGTTCTTCAGGTGTTAGTTCGAATTCTGAAGGTTCAATGAAAACACAACATTTCTGTCCATTTTTCTTGTTTACCAACTTCCATTTACATAACAAATTATATTTCGAATCTGTTCGTAATTGAATTTTTTTATTCAATTCTTCTTGATACCTGAAATTTCAAGTAGCTATCATTTGAACATTTTTGCTGCAAAGATCAGTTACATTAGCGGCATTGGAAGAATTATTTTATCTGGCTCTATTAAGATTTGTATAGGAATCACTTGCAGAGCAACTTCAATTTCACCAATCAAAACATCTAGACACTGAAAGATTGCAATCCTCATGTTTTGTKTGGAGAATATTTTTATCTTACCTTTGTTTCTGAAGAGCAGTCGTCCTTGTTTTCATTTTTTTCAATTACTATAAAATCCATACTTTCGGTTAGACTAACTTCAGGTATGTCATCTGCATAAAAGCTGTAATCATTTAAAATTTACCGAAAAAAAATAAAATATAGTGCAGTTATTTTTACCCTAACACAACGKTGTAAAAACCCTCTTGCTGTACATTTACATTCAGTGTAATCTCAAAACTAGTTGTACTGTCTGGTGGCAAATAATGTGTGTTGTGTTTTATATCTACCCAGCTCTCATCTAATCTTTGTAGTTTTGTTGTAGGTGTAAATGACACACTTTTCCTTACATCCCAATGAAAGTTAATCTCTAAGCAACTACAAGAAACAACCTCTTTAGAACTATAAACATCTCAAAAAGCAAGCAAACTAGGAACCTTAAGTTGTGGACAGTTATTATACAAACTTGCTTGGTGTAAGGCAAACAGCTTCCCAAATACAAATAATAGTCAGATTCTTGATCCATGTATGAAATTTTGTCAGACTTTTGGGGTAACTGAAAAATTTTGATTGAATTACTTGCATAAACACATTTTTTTAGTCAGTAAGGAATGTGTTTCAATTAATTAAGTGCACTACTTATTCAAAACAGATACGACATAATAGGGCATAGAATGTAGATGTTACAAAGTACTTCAGGAAATACAACATAAAGTTACAATGTAAATCCATTTTTGAAGGGGTGGTGGTTTTAATTTTAGTTCAACTGTTTTATCGTAATATACAGTTCATCTATTCTATCAGCGTGCCAAATAATATCTCACTTAATATAAGGTTTACAACAAATTTTTTTTAGTTGTCTCATTGTGTGCCGACACAGACACAAAGAAAGTATGAAGTCCGTGGACTACTTAAGACAAAATTGCAAATTTAAACTATAATAAKATCTTATCTAATTTTTCATACAACTTRACTGGGGTAGCACCAGCTGCAAAACAGTAACACTTAGTATTTTTTRTCGCTTTTACAATATATGACTTGCTATAATTATTCCCTACAATAATTAATTTGTAGAAATATTACATTTTTTCTTAATATCATGGACAGATACGGTGTCATCGTGTCAGTGTTATAGTTACTTTTCAAGGACAGTGGTGACAATATGAATATCTCATTTTTGATTGGTTTCACCATTAAATAATGAGATATTAAGTTTGACATTGTTTAAATTGGGTATATTGCAGAGTTTGGAACTGTTTAGTCATGCTTTAAGAGTAATTAATTTAATTTTTTTGTATATAATTTTGAGTTTTGAGTATAATCGTAAGAGACAGATTGTGGTTTAAAGTGTTGTATTTACAGGTGAGTTTAATAAAACATTCTAATATATTAAACTTGCAATTTTGAAGTTTTTGATTCTTCTATCTGGGGAATTTAATAACCAACAACCACATACTGTTTGGATCAATTAGAGAAATGGTTCTATATAATGTCTTCATGCCACTCATTCTCAGCACTGAGTAAAGTCATTGTAATGGTTTATCAAGAAACTGTTTCCTTTTTGCATGAATTTATAGACTTATTTCAACAGATGGAAGTTGGCCTCAAGAAAAACCATCGCAAGCAACGCTAAGTTAGAGTTGCAAGTGTTGTTTCTTTTATCTGTGTTAAATAATTGTGCAGTTTACTTTCAAGTAGTGAATCTGAAATCTTATTTTTTTTTGTATTTGATAAAGATGTACCTCAATAAAAATTAAATGCTAAAATATATTTTCTAGCATCATTTCTTAAACTAATGCAATGCAGGCAGGGATAAGTATCAGAATCATTTTTACTGAAATAAGCATGTAATTTATTTACTACCACTACTGCCTAATTGTAGGTATGTTTTTTTATGGCCAGCATACTAGTAATGTTTCAAGTCCCATTTATTTATCATGTATGTAAAATACATAGATAGTATTCATTTGTGGATTGGTACAAAACATAACGAAGTAATAAATAATTTCATGTATAAGTAAGGAGTAAATTGCAATAATAAACATCAAATTAAGTACCTGTGCAATTTCAACACAACATGGTGGGTCACTACTGTCCTTATAAAGTCATTGTGCTCAGTGTAACGCTGACAGATGGCATCGCCATCTAATTTTTGATTTACACATAATAATATCACATCTTATAATATATTTAATACCTAACCTATATATATAGATAACTAAAAGATATGTTAAAAATATATTTCTAATTCATTTTACTATAATTCCACCAGCTAAAATTCATATAAACTTTCAGCAACTGTATGTTCCCGACGTTTTGATGAAAAATGTTTTAAAGCACCATTAAAAGAGAAATTATTATACTGCTGTCCAAAGGATGKACATAATTTGAAAACTGATTCCATGCCCAACTTAAATATTCCTGGAGCTGCAAGTAGCTTTCAAACTCAAAAAAGAAAAACAAGAAAGGTCAAGCCAGGAATATTTATTTGGCAATTTTTTGTAAAAAAGCAGAATTTGTTTAAAAAGTGAATTTTTGCCATATAGTTGAAAATAAAAAAAATGGTCCCCTTAACAACTCATCCGTGGACACTACATAATTAGAACCAACATAATTACACTTGTCAGTTACGCATGTATGTATAGGCACGATATCATGGCTCGTATATAATTAATCTAATAAGCCATGCTTTATCTATATATATTTTTTGAGCAATATGACAGATACTCACCCGTACAATATAAAAAGATATGTGTGAGTTCATAATAATCATAATTGAAGTGAAACTTCATAAGCAACATCGGTCACCGTAATCAGCGTGCAAAATTAATTAATTTGATATAAATAATCGTAACATTGGTTCTTACGTATACCTTTATGTTTTACCACAAAAATGTTTCTCGCATGTCAAAAAAAATCATATATCATAATATGCAGATATGACTTACAAATTAGAATTTTCTTTTCAATTAACTACACTTCAAACAATTTTTTCTAGCACACCATCGGAATTGTAAAAGTACAAGGAACAGTTTGTTAAAAAAATGAGCTTTCTAACTACATTTTTAAAGAAGATATGCCGAAGTAAGTTTCGAAAAAACCGTGTATACTTATTCAAATTTGTGAATTTTGGCTTGAAAGTGACACCACAACTGTGCGAGGGAGGCCTGCTAGTTCGTGCAATTGCATTGCGTTTGTTTGTGTATCGAAATCGTAGGGTCCAATTGGATTGACTAGAACTAGATACTTTACTAGTAAAGTATTTGCTAGAACTAAAAACCAGGTGTACCAAGTGTTTCAATTTAAACAAGTTACTCTCAATAATTCTTAGGAGAGACATGTTCAACTATACTCCTGAAAGAAGTCGATTTTATTTTGCACCTGTTTTTTGGATTTTACTCAAATTTTTCTCCTATAAGAACTGTTAAGAGTGGCTTGTTTTCATTTGAAATACCTAGTTATAAAATATGAATGAGTAATTTATATTTAACAAGCAAATAAGAAATTTAGTACAATAATATTAAAATTCTAAATGTCATCAACAACATTAAACTTTCCATCATTAACAATTATTATTAGAAATCAAAGTATGTTTTAATGGCACTGAGTTATTACAGAAAGAAAGAGGGCATATGTTGAAAATTTCATCATAAGTATGTTATCATTTTTTATAGTCATAGAATTTTGATGTATAGTGCACTACTTCTGCAACCATTGTTTCAACATCTAAGCCATACTCACCTCTATCCTAATCATTCTTTTTTCAAACAAAACTCCATCACCAATTATATCAATTTGTTCAAAATTACAGTTATCACACATGAGAAAGAATTTTTCTGTGTGCAATCCGGGATGTGTGGGAAGGAATGCCAGTGAAATTTCAGAAAACTCTTCCCTGTCAATCTCAAAATATGAGGGATGTAACTGGAATCCTCCAATATCCATTTCAAGATTGTTATTTAGGGACTGCAAGTAACTATTTATTTATTGATAATTTATACAATGACACTCTTGTACATTAACATCTCCAAAATACCATTCCTCTTCTGTAATGAAAAAGAAACGTGCTCTAGCACCTTCATTCTTTAATATCAGGTTCAAATTAATTTGATTGCCAAGTAAGCAACTGCCACAGTCTATGGTAAAATTCAAGGCACTTGCTCTAGTATTGTCAAAAAGCTCAGTAGATTCACTGGGAATTGCTGTTTCAGTTAAGGTTCTAATATTCTTTAAGGTATATACACGAAGCACTGGGACATCTCTTCTACTTTTAAGGTTAATAGTAATCAACTGCCCATTATTAGAAGCGAGCACAACAGTATCGTCCACATCTCGGTATAAGTTTGTTGTATATTTCACAGAGAATTCAGCATACATTCCCGGTGCAATTTTGGAACTCTGAGTTAGAGTTTGCAATTTAAAACACTTCATGCTAGGTAACTTTCGTACTACAAATGGGTAGGCGTGGCGGGATACGTTTCGCAGTTTGAATTTTTTCTGTGAAATTAAATTTACACATTAACGATGATTTACAAAGATATACATTTACACAAAATACGTTATAGTAGGAAAAATAAATTAGTCATATTACTTAGTATAGAAAATACATGATAAACATAAAAGTTAAAAAAGCTCTCTGTACTACGAAAGCAGTAATAAAACCGATAAGATTGAATTACATGATTTGGATTTAGATTTTTTGATTTATTTATTAAACCAACTGACATAAAGAGGTTGTAAAGTGTGAAAAATCGTTCAAATATTTATATATTCCTTTTCAGATATACATACACAAAAAATAATTATATTCCACATAAATATTTAAACCAATCACAAGTGAATGAAATTCTTTATTTAGGTACACCATGTTATAAATTTATATAAATTAGGGAGGCTACACATAAAAAACTGAAGAATGTTCAAAACATGTGATCATAACGACTGTGGGTTTTGATCAGGATAGTAACACAATTTGATATAACACAAATATAAAATTTTACCTAATATGTTTTAGAAAAAACATTATGACTAAGTTGAAGCACTGACAAAAAATCAAATCTGACATTTTGATTACTCTTGATCTTACATTTTTCACCTAAACTGGGATAGACAGTAGTTCAGTTATTACAAATTTTGAAAAATCAAGCTCTCTAAACTATGAAATTATTATGCATTACAGTGTCCCATTTGTTCCGGGCATTACCAAACAATTTTTTTAATAGAATCCCCTGTATATTTTTGCATTGTTTTTTTTTAGTTTGTGTAGATGAGGTAGCATTGTACTTACTGACCCCATGTTTTCAAACTGATTCTCACAAGCAATAAATTGATTTAATAAGATCTTGTGCACTTGCATCATGTAGCAAAAAAAGCTTCATTAGGCTGTACAGCTATTACAGAATGTTTAAAAAATAAAGAAGCAAGAAAGGTCCCAAAAAAATCTTTATTTAATACTCTTCTGGTGTCCTATGTTTCTAGATTTATTATTTTTTATAAAATGTTTTACTGCTAATACATTAAGCACCACTTACTCGTAATTTATTTGAATTAATTCAATACAGACAAGGATATTTGCTTTTTCCAACACATTGTAAACGTTAATATTTAAAAAAATTGAACACATTATGTTGTTAACAAAGTTGCTCTTATTTTTGACAAGAAATTTATAAATGCAAATATATACAGGGTGTTACATATTATGCATAGAGAAAATGACACTCTATAATGCAAAATAATTTTATAGTGTACAGAGCTTGATCTGGAACAACTTTCATTTAAAATGTTCATCAAAATTTAATATTAACTGTAAAAAATTTAATAATACTAATAAAGATGTTGTTGAAGTGGTGTTGTAGTTCAGATTATATTTTGGTTGGAAAGATTAACATATTTTAAAAATTGGAATTCAGGGGTCGTTGGACCAAAGAATTCAATATGTTTCATGGACTGGGTGATACTTACACTTACACATGGCTCTCAAACATAATTTTTTTGTACCTCGCTAAACCTTTTGCCATAAAAAAACTTATAACTTGTAAAAGTGCCTACCATATACTTTTTTGAGGTATTTCAATTTTTGTAATTTGCAATAATACATTGCAATGATTTAAAGGATGTGCAATGTTTTAAGTAGGCTTGATTTCAAAAGTAACAAACAAACAATAATTACTACTTTTAGCTTGATTTTTGTCGAAGCTTGTGATTTTTAGCACCTTCTATCTTCTTTTCAGCATTTTTTTCAACATTCCAATAAAAGTCTACATAAATTGTTGCATATTGCTTAAATAGAGAATCACTACCAGTGATTTGTAGTAAGTCAAAATGTGTTTGTTTAAATAATTATTGTCATTTCTTAACAAAATATAAGAAATATATAAAAAAATTAGTGGGAAATTTGGAGATGATTTTCACTAACCAATGCACCAATGCATCGAAAGTAGCATCACACAGCATATGAATGCGTTACTCCTATTTTATTTTATCTTTGGTGCAAAAATTACTCATATGTGTATACTTTTTGTTTGTTTTGTCATAAGGGGTCACATATGGCCCATTGGCCTCATTTTGGACAGCCTTGCTGTAGATGATGCCATGTGCAAGTAACAGACAATCTATCCAAATATTTTAATTCCATGGCCCAAAGAATCTCTTCAGACAATTTCTTTTCAAATATTTCATTACTGTAAAAGCTTAAAATGCATGTCTATGCATATGTTAAAAAAAACCGAAGACAAAATCTGATCTATCTTTACAGATGATGAATTGATTAATTCTAACTAAACTGAGTGATCCAGAATTAAATAAATAAAGTCTAGTCCCACATGTAACAAATACTTGGTAATTGTCGTTTAGATTCATATACAGTAAGAGAATGCAAGTCCGTTTTATTCAAATAAGCAAACCACACAACTGACCTTGACAAACAGCTTCCTAACAACGCCAAAACTGAATGCTCCAAAAGGATCGAAAACACAAGACAAACTTTGCACTGAACTTAAATAATAAAGTATAATCTTGAACTGAGTATCTGGGATGGCCACCCTATCAAAACTAATCTTAAATTTAGCGCTCTACTTAAATCACTGACGAGGACGTGTACGTATACCAAACCAAACACAACCATCCAGCCAGCGTCCTCGTCACTGACTGCCCCCTCAATCGTCGAATACCCCAATTTCCCTCCTATTCACCTAACCTCCTAACGCCATCTATCATTCCCTTTTGTAACCTACTATTCCTTACACACATCATTTAATAAACAACAGCAGAGTGCTTTGGACAGCTAAAAAGTGGTCATGATGATGACGAGGGTAGCAGTAACCACCACACATGATAAAAAAGTTAATATGAGCTCTGAGGCTCATCTCGGCCTGAAAACCCAAAACAAATTTATTCTACCTATAAGCTTCTGAAACAATTTTTTGTAATATGGGTACAACCAATTTTTCAGGAACAGTATAATATTTATTCGTCTTATTTTTTTGATATTACCACAATATTTTACTACCAATACTTACCTCGTAAGTTGTATGCAGCTTATAATCCACAAATAGAATAGTACTAGGTACAGCCTTGAACACCTTATTTTTATTCTGTAGTCCTTCCAGTTTTCTGAACGGAGAAATGCAAACTAAGATTCTAACTTAATCAATCCTAAAATAGAGCTTCCCGAAAACATAAATTCATCAAAGCATAAATTAATGATTAACATTCTAGGATTAAAAAAAAAACAAAATTATGTGGAATCCTGCACTAATAATAATGAACAAGAAAACCATACCTAAGCATTGATAATGTATCACACTTCACTTAAAAACATATTGGGATGCTCTATTTATACAAAATTGTGAATTTTCACATCAAATAGTCGGCTATTTTTTAAGTAAGTAAAGTTACACAGCTTTACCAATTTCCTTCCCTTTAGTTCAATTCTAACTACCAATAGAGGAAAGTTATAAGATAATTAGAACCATCAGCAGCTAAGGAGGCGAAAACGTTTTTAAATAGTGAAGTTTTAGTACTCCTAGTATATTATCAAAGTCTCCACCACCATAATTTTACTGTTAAATGCTTATAGTGTGGTATATAATATATATTCGTTTTAATAAAATCGAAAAGGCAGCTGATAGGTACTAAGAAAAGATAAAAACTGAATAGCTGTCATTAAAGTGAGAGTWGTGGRATATACGTCAAGTAGTKATAAAAAAACACCTTTTTAAAAAAATTCTAAATGCTGAAAAAAGTTACAAATTTTCAAAGAATTAAAAAAAATTCTTCCTCATCAGTGGCTCTAAGGGACTACTAACTTTACCCATCAATATATAGTATTAGTAAATAAATCTGTGCAAAACCCTTTGTGGGACCAAAACTCACAATTTATATTGGGAAAGCCTGCATCACCAATTCATAAATTTGACAAAAAGAGACTGTAAACCGGATAAACTAGTATACAGTGTGATTCACCAAGAGTATGGAATAGTTGTACCTTAAAAATCCGACAGGCTATTGAGGAAACATTTTTTTATACAAAGGTACTAGAGAAATTTACCAAAAATATTATTAAGTTCCCAAATTTTCCACTAGAAGGTATATTTGACGTCACGTTACAAATTAATGCAGTTAACTTCAAAATTAGCCAACAAAATGTAAGTAGTAAATAGAATTTTTTGAATCTCTATGTAATTACCTAAGGTTTTGTTTGAAAATTTTTTTCTAGCTATTATCTTTTAAACGTCTCAACCAAATTTAACAAAAGATGACTAGCTTTCTAGGAGACTAAGATTTACTGATAACTGTTCCAACATTGATTTATCTAAATAGCGGTAAACGGTGCCATTTAAAAAAATTACCTTCTTTCATCCATTTCTAAAAAAATTAAATACGAGTGAAATTTAAAAAAGTATGGTAGGTACCTAACCTTGTTCTATCGACCGCAGCTTCTTTCAGAAGTGAATCAGGTACAATTCCACATATCGGTGGAATTGGTGATACAATTTTCAATTTAGGAGTACTCAGTTTAGACGGTATCAAATCAAGCTCACTATTACAAGGTTGTCTACACAGATGCTGGTTTGAATTCATAGGGAAATCTGTGAAAGTAATAAATATAAAACTTGAATCTTTCCCAAAGTTATCCCGATATTAACTCATTGATCTTTCAGCCCTGTTCGGCAGCAGATCATGTTTATGCAGTAAATTGAACTTCTTAATGTGTTCATTTTCTATGTCCCGAAAAGTTTCTGCACGTTTCAACTTTATTATCTCAGAAGCGACTATATCGTTTTCTATTATATCGTTATTGATTAAAAATTCTCCTTGTCTTGTCATTATTTCTTCTTCAACCTCTTGAAAACCTGTCTTTGCCTCAACATCCAGTTTTCGCAACTAAAAATGCCTTTCTTACAATATACATATATGTTAAAAAAGTTTACATACTTCTTTAGCTGTTGAAGCTGAATTTTTTAAAAAAGGGCGTTCTACAGCATATTTGAGCACATTTTCTTCTATATTTTCTGGAAACCTTTCACCACTAAAAACCTGCTGGAAAACCTCATTAAGAACATGTGCAACATCATGATTTTCCTGACGGCTGCATTTTGGTATAAGAGGAACCTGTTCCATTATGGTTTTATTTAAAACTGAATTCACTTCATTAACTTTGACAATTTGTCATAGGCAAGGAACACAAGATAAGCTAATCAAATTGCAGGCTTTCGTATTTTATTACGACACAAGACTTTCCACAAAATATCCATAAACAGAATAATTTATCTTACAGACTTTTTTGTTTTTGTACAAAATGTAATAACAGTACTCATATTTTACAACCTACCTACGTAATGAACATGAAGTGTTTTACAAGAAAACAAAGTTTCAATATGAAAAATATAAATGCTACAAAAGATCTTATTTATCTAATTCTAATGATTCGTACTGTTCTGGTGTTACACTCATCGTAACACAACTACCATCTGGAAGCATAACAGTTACATTTCTCTTGCCACCTGTAAAACAAAACCACAATGTCAATTTGCTATACTACAGAGAATAATTACATTTTTGGCAAAATTGAACAATAGCAGGTCAGTGAGGTATTACATGGCCGTGACTAAAAGATCCCTTTACAAGTGACATCCCGAAATTGTTTAGATATAGTCAAAGTATTTACAACAAGCATACATAATTTTCATGTTTTCAATCACTTAGTACCAAGATTAATTTAATTAATTAATCCCAAAATGTCAACAATTGTTTAGGCTTGATATTGGCAAGGCAAGTAAGCTTTATGATTACATGCATGTTTTTTTCTACAACTAGAGTTTATGCATGAAAATTTGCTCTTGTTCTGCACACAATATATCTAATGAACTTGTTTTTAAGTTATTTTTATTAGTTTTTTTAATATACTGATCAGCTCCAAGTTTCTTGAAAGTAAAAAATGTTATTTCCATTATTTCCATTATAAACCTCTTAGTTTATTGCCATTCATATTATATTCAACTCAAATATACTCCATTGTTTTAATAAACAACAAAACCATGGAGTATTTTACATGAAGTGGACACCGTAAACAATTTTAATTCTTAAAATTTGTTTTTGTTTGGGTAAGCTCTACATCAGATTGCATTAAACAAAAAAAATTCTTGTATGATACATTTGTCTAGGTGTCAGCTGAACATCACTTAGTTTAAGAAGTTTCAGGAAAAAAATTTTTTCTCCAAGTGGTACTAAAGTATGACATCTTTTTACTGTCAGAGGAGTTTCTAACACTGCTAGTGCAGTTTTATTTTAATTTGTCCAAAAACCTAAGAATTCCTTCATCAAATTATACTATTCTGGACATGAAATTACTCAATTATTAAAAGTAGAAAGGTGAATGTAAAGTTGCCTAAAAATTTCTGGATCTGTAATTGAGTGTGATATTTTACTTCCACATCCAACGGATAGGCAGTATGGTATTTGCTCAATTGCTTTAAAATGGTCGAAAACGTATAAAAAACAAAATTTGAGCAAAATTTGTGCATCTGGTTTTGTGTGTGGACACAATAACTTTCGAAGGACAACATATGAACTTGAAATTTGGCATACATATAAACCACAACTACCCAAAGCGACTTATTGTTTTTGGGGTAAGTAGGGTTCAGAAAGGGGGGATGAAAGAAAGGGATGAAAATGGGGGTAACTACCCTTTTTGCAAATTTTTATTTTGTTTTCGTTTTAGTATGTGACTAGTAGTATAACTGCGAGTATTATTTGTCCTTATAAATTCTCGGTGCAGCAAACTGTTTAGAAGAAAACATCACTTAAAGAAATCAGTTTTTGTAAATATCTCCGAAAATACTTAATATATTCAAAAAATAAAAATACCATCAGATAGAAAATAAAATTGCTCACAAAAAGTGTCTTTTTTCCCAAAATTTTGACATTTTCGAATATTTCTTAAAAAATGTATTTTGGACGCCGTCCACACGATTTTTTTTAAATTTTAGTATTATATAGAAAATCAAATTTCTGATGGGAAAGCACTCTTGCCATTTTTTTGTTAAGTTAATAATAATTAAGTTATTTGGAAAAAACAGATTTTACAAATTTATGAATTTTTGCTAATATCCCGAGAACCGTTTGTCTTAGAAAAAAATGTGTAGAGAAAAAATGCTCAAAACCTGATTACTGATCATATAGTACAAGAAATAAAAGCGTAAATGTGATTTAGACAATTGGATGTGGAAGTATTGATTCAATTTGCAGCGGTTTTTTTGTCCACTTTTTAATTGTATATTCCTCGAAGATGAATGGTCGTCCATCTGCTGTTTTTTGAGAATATTCACTAAATGTTGGGCTGTCAGTGACAGTGTCAAATAAATTAAAATAACTTGTAATTCTACAGTTTTCTAATCGTCTAAAAAGTTTTTTTTTTGGTTCTTCGATGGCAACCTAAATGAAATTAATTAATTAATTAGGTAATACTATCAAATAATGAATACTTAGTTACAATGAAAAATGTTCCATTTGCTTGCATGGAGAAAAAACATACTTAAACTCTTCTATTTCTTCTTCACATAGCTTCAATTAGACGTAAACATAGATGTCCCTTATGATATATAATAAGTTTTCAAACCTAATAAAATATTAATACATTTATATTCAATTCGTGTTTGAAGTTAACAAAGTTTTATTCATGATAAAAATACTTACTAAATATCTGATGTGATTTGTTCTCAAATTATTATAGGTTGTTTCAAATAGCCCTAACAACAAAAGTGTTAATTTTTATTATTATTATTATTATTATTATTATTGGCTCTGCCTATTTTGGCAATTAGCCAGCTCATTACTTTTTATTGTACTTTATTGAGAAGTTACACTTGATACATATATCATATATAACGAGACACACACAACACCCGTGCTCTAGGCGGGGCTGAACCTGCAACCTCAGGTTTTAAAGGCAGGTATGCTATCCACTGGACCATCGAAGTCAAAGACCACAGTAACTGTCAAAGTTGATAGGACACTTTAGCACAGCAGCTTGGTCCTCTAACTACTAAACCACTGTGAAGCCCATTGCGAAGTTTGGCAGATTTACGAGGCATGTTTTTTAAGTAAGTACCGTTTTGGAATTAAAAAAAAGACGTGCAAAGATATCGCTATAATTTTATCTTACATGAAAGCCTGTACCTTAATCTACTTTTCTACATAATTTCCGTGAATATTGAGGCACTTGTCATAAGGTGGCACCAGTTTTTGAATACCCTCCTCATAAAATTCTGCCGCCTGACTTGTTAACCACTGTATCACAAATGTTTCGACTTCGTTATCGTCTTGAAGACGCTGACCACCCAGGTGTTTCTTCAAGTGCAGGAACAAATGGTAGTCGCTGGCCGCCAGATCAGGGCTGTATGGAGGATGATCTAGAGTTTCCCATTTAAAAGATTTGATGAGATCTTTGGTCCGATTAGCCACATGTGGACGGGCATTGTCATGCAGCAAAACGATACCTTTACTCAACTTGCCACGTCTTTTGTTCTGGATTGCACGACGCAGATTGTTCAATGTCTTACAATAAGACGCTGCATTGATTGTCTCATTACGAGGCAGAAACTCCACTAGCAATACTCCTTTTCTGTCCCAAAAAACTGTGCACATGATTTTCCGGGCAGAAATTGTTTGCTTAACCTTCACTTTTTTGGGTGATGATGAATGTCGCCATTCCATGGATTATTGTTTCGATTCTGGTGTGACGTAGGCCACCCATGTTTCATCACCAGTAATAATTTGGTCTAAAAAATCTTCACCTTCATTGTGGTACCGCTCAAGGAAAGTCAATACACTGCCTAAACATTGGGTTTTGTGCAAATCCGTCAACATTTTCGGAACCCAACGTGAACACAATTTCCGATAATTCAAGTTCTCGGTCACAATGCGATACAAAACACTACGAGAATATTGAGGAAAGCAGTCGCACAATGATGAAATTGTAAAGCGTCTGTTTTCTCTCACCTTTTCGTTCACTTTCTGCACCAAATCTTCATTAACGACCGAAGGACGCCCACTCCGTTCTTCATCATGCACATTTGTGCGGCCATCTTTAAATGCTCTCACCCATTTCCTTACCATTCCATCACTCATAATGTTTTGTCCGTAAACTTCACAGATCTCACGATCGGTTTTACGCCTTTAGCACTAAAAAATCGTATAACAGCCCGTACTTCACAATCGGCGGGACTCACGATTGTCGGAGGCATCTTAAACACTCAGTAAACAACGTATACAATGAAGAATCAAACTGTAATGGCGTCAGTGCGTAGACAAGAGATGTAGGTAACCAGCGCGCATGCGTGGAACGCCGACCCTGGCGCTGCGGCGGCGGAATCGCAAAACGGTACTTACTTAAAAAACATGCCTCGTAGAATAGACACTTTCAGATAATTTTTGAGATTCATAAAAAGATTAAATGGCCCAAAATTCTGAAAATTTTAAATTAAAAATTTATTTTTGCTCTTTTATGAAGAAGAATTCAGACTTAAAATTTGAGTCCATAATCAGAAAGAGCAATAAATTTCATACAAGAATCACTATCATACTTATTTTTTCTGAATGTTCTTAAACCAAGTAGTTGTGTGTAAACTGCATTTACTTTGCTGTGATTTTTGTTAGGTTTTAGTTCCAATATTCCAAGTCACAATTATTATTCCAACGATGTTTCAGTCTATGTGTTGATCATTCTCAAGTCTTTAATGTTTTCATAGCATCAATTCCTACTATTTGTCGGCATGCCGGGAGGTATTGCCAAAAAACCGAAACATCGTTAGAATAACAATTGTGACGTGGAATAATTGAAATCAAAACCCACAAAATCTAACAATAATCGCAGCCAGAAGGAATTCCGCAACACCATAACCACACATTTAATTTTTCTCTAAATCTTCATGAGTGTCTGCTTTAGGCCTTGCAGATGTACAACATATCCAAATAAAAAGAAATTTGAAAAACTTAAATAATTATTTTGGAGTGCCCACTTTGCATTAATTGCCCCCCTTATGACTTATTATCCATGTAATAATCAATTACATACCTGGACTTGGCGGGTCTGCACTAATAAGTTGCGCAACAACTTGCGTTTCCTCTTCAGTTCCCGCTTCAGGTTCCGTTGCTGGTTCTTCAGGTTCAACCACTGCCGGTGCAGGTTCCTCCTGTGAGGGCTGCTCCACTGGTGCAGGCTCATTTCCTTCCAATAACTGTAAGCTTTCTGTTGCCACTACAAGACACTGCTGCTGCCCTTCTGCATCCTATTGTAATGAGTGAGGTTTAATTAGTCACAACAATTGATTAATTCTGCTTCTGACTTATTATATTCAAGGGTTTATTTGTTCTTGATAAAAACTAGGCATTAAATTCAGTAGCGTCTTTAAGTCTATTCTGTCAAGCAAATCATCCTGGCCCTAGGGGTTAAAAAAGACCTCGCACTTGACTACTAATATGAGTTCTTGTACACAAATTAAAAGTTTGCTTATAAACCAAACCAATGAAGTACAAGTAAGGAATGTAAAGCTGTATTAATTTTGTTTTTCTTTTGTAGTAATATTAACACATATGTTATATCTCAAATTTTACTATTTAGATAAGAATGCTTCTTGTATTGAAAATCAAATATTTTATTAATTATTTACTTGATTTACTGAAGGTAAATGAATTATCGCCACATGTTGATAATATCCACAAATGTAAGCAAAGTGTGTGGAAGACTGGGATTAGCTTTAGAAATGACTATTAATGTCTTAATGTACTATACTGTACACAAATTACAGAATAGGTATAGCATTCCAAATGAAATAAATTTATATTACTCTGGTATTGTTTAATAAATAAATACTTCTACGATTGGCAGTTATTTTGAATCGTAAATTGCAGCACGAGCCCTTGTCTGGTCTGAGGGTCAGGGAATATGCAAGGCGATATGCTGTTGGGCAGGAAAAGATTGCGCCGAGCGATAACTGTAACCTTTGGGACAAGTTTTGTAATCTTGTTAATTGCTCCTCAGGAAATGTAAGTTGGATCTATGAATTTTTAAAATAGTATAGCTTTTCTGCTAGGGAACTTTCAAAACTTATGTTTTTGCTGCTGTTTTGGGACAAGAAAACTATATGCTAGTGCAGATTGTAAGTTTTAGAAGCACATCATACTAATGTCTTTGTGTGGTGACACTGCTTCTGCAAATGAGAAATGACATGTGCTTTTTTAACATTAGTCGACTAAAAGTAAAAAATGTTTTAGTTGTACAAAAATTGTTTCATTGCATATATATAATAGGGTTTACCCTTAAGAACAATAGGACACATACAGTCAATTTACCAAATATAGTGCACATTGCTTTTATAAGATAATATAATAATAATAATGTTTATTGAAACAATATTATGCACAATAAACAATGATAACAGCAGCACACATAAGCATAAGCTTGTAAGCACGAAATAGAAATAAACATTTTCAAAAGAGTGGAAAGAAAAAATAAACAAATAATTACCTAAAGTGCAGATAAATTGTCAATATATCATAGAAAAAAAAACATACCTTATAGCAAACTAAATAGAAAAGTAACATTCTCTTTTATAAACTTTTTTACATGTTTTAGAAATACTCGTGAGGATTTACATTCTCTGATATGAACACTAAGTACACTATACAGGCGTGAAGCGCAGTAAAACACTGATTTCTGACCAACACACTTTCGAGCATTAAACACCATGTAATGCTTATTTGCCATCTGTCTAGTACAGTGGGGATGCTCTACTTGTCTAAACAAATGTAAATTTTTATATTGGAACAGCAGTAGGTTCTTGAGATAGTTCTTTTATTGAAAAGATGCCGATTTCTTTATAGAGCAATTGGGTCGGATAGTAAAAATCTTTGCCGTATATGACTTTTAAGATACGATTCTGAAAAACCTCCGCTGCCCTGATATAACAGCTGGAAACACTACCCCAACCGACTATACCACATTGCAGCATTGATTCAACCAAAGTATAGTAAATTACCTTTAACTGTAGAATGTTTAGGATATTTTTGACTTGTTTAAATCTAAATAATAGACACCTCATCTTTGTCACCAAGCCTTTTAGTTGGACATCCCATTTTAGATTTTTGTCAAGATAGATTCCTAAGTACTTTGCATAAGTTACTCTTCCAATTTCTGTTGTTTCATTTGGGAGGTTTGTTCTTAACGTGTTAAAAATGGGCTGTGTATCATTATAGCACGTGAAAGTGATAAATTTAGTTTTAGTTACATTAAAAGATAATAGTCTATAGTTAAACCACGTCCTGAAACTAGCCAAGTCCCTTTCTACTGTTGCCTTCATCACGTTCCAATATTCTATGCCATTTAAACAATGTGTCATTCAAATGAATAGCATTTTCGGTTATATGGGGGCAATGTTGCATGTTGGCCTAAGTTCACCAAGAGCCTGGTTTGCTAGCATAAACCTGTGATTTAACATGGCATCACAAAAAATAGTGTAATAGGTTTAAATCACAACTTCTTAATTGCTAGCTGTAGAGCCCATTTCTTAAAACTCATGAGTCACTGAATTTTCCATGCAATAAATAGGTTGTAGCAGCTACTGTAGTACAAGTAGTGCCGTCTTGATGAAAATAAGTATTGTCCGCATCATCAAAGGAAAATTGGTTAGCATGGAACAACAGCCAATCACATTTATGTATTGTCCTTCCACATTTTTTTAAATATGGACTGATGATGCCACTGTATCATAAACCGCACCAAACTGAAATTCTCTCTGGGTACAATGAGGCCTCAAGGACTACTCGAAGGTTTGACAATTTTGATTGTTAACAAAGTTAAAAAATGGACCTCATCGAAGCAGATTAGTATCAATTTTCATCTTCTAGAGCCTAATCTGTAAATTCCCCATGAAAATGATGATTGTTTGGCTTGTGTTCTTATGCTAAGCGTTTTTGGGTGGCTTACTATCATATAGAGTAAAATCACTTTCCAACAATTATAGGCAAATTGCCAGCTCAGAACGAGCAGAATAAAGACCGTGTTTTGCACAAAAAGCTCCTTGAGTTGCAACAATACTCCTCGAATTTTGATACAATATTTGATCAATTTTCAAACCTTACTGAACAGTAAAAAATTCACAATGTCAAATACTTACTTTAAAAAATGGGCTCATGATTTGTCAAAATCCTATTGTTCTTATTGGTAAACCCATTACTAACTATAATATAATATGTATGTTGGAATAATTTGTACTTCTATTGTTCATATTTTATTAATAAATTTAATTATTATTGTTGTTGGACATATAAATTAAACATGATGTAATCTGCTGGCAACGTTTCATTTTATTATCACTTTGTCAAGCCTAAAATTGTGTAGGTTGGTTGGTAAGAGAATTTGGAAGAAAAACTTAGAAACCAACCAACATACACAATTTTAAGCTTGAAAAGTAATAATAAATCACAAAAGGTTGCCAGCAGATTACATCATGTTTAATCTATAAGTCCCACAACACTCAAAAATAGTGGTTCAATGTATGTAGGAATAGTTTTTTTTGTAGCAATAAACTAAAAGAGTGAATAGAGAACAATCTTATATAATTCAAATCAGACTTACTTTCCTTGGAGATTCATTTTCGATATTTATTGAAAAAAAACTCTGAGAATCAACGCTTACCTGTGATATGAGTATCGTTTGTCCTTGTTCATTTTGGCCTGCCACTTGGTATATCGTCCCATCCTCCCCAGTGATGATCAAAGGAGTCTCGCTTTCATTCAGTTCTGACAGTGTTGTCAGATCTTCCAAATTTTCAGGTACAGTAAGCGGTGCAACTGTTTCTGGTTCAGAGCGGGGTACTGGTGCAACTACAGTTTGTACTGGTGTGCTAACTACTTGCTGTTTAGCAATTACGGGTTTTGCCTGAGCCGGCTTTGATCTATAAATCGTCGTTTGTCCGATCTTACGAGGCACACCTGGACTTTTATTTGGATGCTGTGGACGTACTTTCGTGATAGTCGTGGGAGTAACCTGTGGAGGCGTGCTGACCTGTTTGACTTTCGGTGTTACTCTCGTTCGAACGATGGTCTTCATTCCATATGTGTGAGTTGGTGGTTTGTTTTTCATGGTGTGCTGCTCAGGCTTGGTGCGCTGAGTAATTTTTTCTGTAAGATGCTATAACCAGTATTAGAGCTGGTATTTGGTGTGGATAGTGATGGTTTTCTTATGATCTGTTTAGGAGTTTCGGTGGTAGTCTTCTTTTGCACCTTCTCAACTACTTTGGGAGGCTAGAACAAAAGATTATTTTTATTTCAAAGTAATTAGACACATTTTTATCCTAAATAATACAATTTTTGTAGCAAATAGTTATGACAAGCATTGTAAGGTCAGCTACGAAATTAGGTAAGCAAATGCAAAATTATTATATATTTAGAAGGCATTAAAAAGGTTATAAACTTTCACGGAGCAAAGATGTAAAAATAAACAAGGTATTCAAATATCTAAAATTCTCTACAAATGATTTTGCATACAATGTATGTGATTAATTTATTTAGCATCTTACTCAAGGTACCTCAATTATTGTGGACCATATGACTATATTTTGAAATATTGTGCAGTACAGTTATAATTGTAGACCTTGGTGCAAAGACTGGCCATGTCCTAAATCCACATTTGTGAGAAAACAAGGAAAAATGTTCTGCATTTTGCAATCAGTTTAACACACTCAAAATTTTTATTTTTAAATATGTTATTGGTATACTTCCGACTTGTCTAATTTTTGCATAAAACAGACGGCGATAGCTGAAAATACATAACCCATATAGAGTGGACTTAGGTTGGTTTTTGCACCAAGGTCTTCAATTGTGTTTTTCTATTTCGCATTGTTAATGAAGGCATTATGAAACACAAATTGATTGCGTTTCATGAGAGCTCCTCTGAAACAGAATTTTTATTTCCAATGTTTATATCAAAAAAATTCAAAAGGGCCTAACTGCCATTTCTAGAATATTTCAGGCAACACGCGTTTTGGGATCTAGGTGCTGACGCCAATAGCATACAAAAGAGCCTATGTGCCTAGGCTTTAGCAGGTTTCGTATAATGACGACAAAAAGCACAAGGTCTAAGTACGGATGTTTGTTAAGCGTAAAAAGGGTTTAAGTGCCAAAACTAGTACATTGTTAGTGTGCACAATGGAGATACTTAATAGTGTTCAATTCAGGAATACAGCTGTAAAAAGACGGCGAAAAGGTGTGGAGTATTAGGAAAGAAAGAAAAAGATGTGCCTGCTAAAAATATTCATAACATTTAAATATGGAAAGAAACAAACTCATATTGTACTCTTGTTGTAGATAACATGTTCTTGTTAATATGCATGCAAATATTTATCATTTGACCAAAGAAACTCAATATTTTGTCAATATTATGAAGCTGCTGATTACAATAAGCAGAGTACTTATCTTTTGGGGCTGATTCAAGTTATACCCATAAACTGCAGGAGACATGGCGCATATGATACTCCAGAACAAAGTGTTCTTAATGGTAGTGGAGAGCATGTACAAGTTTGTCAAAAGACATTTTCTAGTATATTTGTGTTAAGCCATAAGAAAGAGCAGCTACTTGT